>CAUDMG010002766.1:165000-203507 GCA_958450375.1 Homarus gammarus | reverse complement strand
CTACTGAAGTATGTGGTCTACAGAGCTGGAGCTACTGTAGTATGTGGTCTACAGAGCTGGAGCTACTGTAGTATGTGGTCTACAGAGCTGGAGCTACTGTGGTCTACAGAGCTGGTGCTACTGTAGTATGTGGTCTACAGAGCTGGAGCTACTGTAGTATGTGGTCTACAGAGCTGGAGCTACTGTAGTATGTGGTCTACAGAGCTGGAGCTACTGTAGTATGTGGTCTACAGAGCTGGAGCTACTGTAGTATGTGGTCTACAGAGCTGGAGCTACTGTAGTATGTGGTCTACAGAGTTGGTGCTACTGTAGTATGTGGTCTACAGAGCTGGTGCTACTGTAGTATGTGCTCTACAGAGCTGGAGCTGCTGTAGTATGTGCTCTACAGAGCTGGAGCTACTGTAGTATGTGGTCTACAGAGCTGGAGCTACTGTAGTATGTGGTCTACAGAGCTGGAGCTACTGTGGTCTACAGAGCTGGAGCTACTGTAGTATGTGGTCTACAGAGCTGGAGCTACTGTAGTATGTGCTCTACAGAGCTGGAGCTACTGTAGTATGTGGTCTACAGAGCTGGAGCTACTGTGGTCTACAGAGCTGGAGCTACTGTAGTATGTGGTCTACAGAGCTGGAGCTACTGTAGTATGTGCTCTACAGAGCTGGAGCTACTGTAGTATGTGGTCTACAGAGCTGGAGCTACTGTGGTCTACAGAGCTGGAGCTACTGTAGTATGTGCTCTACAGAGCTGGAGCTACTGTGGTCTACAGCAGTGGTTCTCAACCTTGTTTGCCCCATGCACCCCTTTCACCATATGTCAGAATGTCATTCCCCCCCCCCCCCCCCTTCCTCCTTTCCAAGATTGTCTGCCTCAAAAAGTGCATTCCAAATAATATGCATATAATGCTGAAAATCCTTTATTTTTTCCATATTAGTATCGTTTCCCCCCACCCCCCCTGAAAACCTGAGGGGGGAAATTCCCCCCTGGTTGAGAACCCCTGGTCTACAGAGCTGGAGCTACTGTGGTCTACAGAGCTGAAGCTACTGTGGTCTACAGAGCTGGAGCTACTGTGGTCTACAGAGCTGGAGCTACTGTGGTCTACAGAGCTGGTGTTACTATGGTATGTGGTCTACAGAGCTGGAGCTACAGTGGTCTACAAAGCTGGAGCTACTGTAGCCTCCTGTCACATTGATGATGTTGGTGATGTAGCCTCTTGTCATCTGGTGGTGGTGGTGGTGCCTCAGTCGTAGGGTGGTGGTGGTGGTGCTTCAGTCATCTGGTGGTGGTGGTGGTGCCTCAGTCATCTGGTGGTGGTGGTGGTGCCTCAGTCATCTGGTGGTGGTGGTGGTGGTGCCTCAGTCATCTGGTGGTGGTGGTGGTGCCTCAGTCATCTGGTGGTGGTGGTGGCTGGTGCCTCAGTCATCTGGTGGTGGTAATGGTGGTGGCTGGTGCCTCAGTCATTTGGTGGTGGTGGTGGCTGGTGCCTCAGTCATCTGGTGGTGGTGGTGGTGGCTGGTGCCTCAGTCATCTGGTGGTGGTGGTGGCTGGTGCCTCAGTCATCTGGTGGTGGTGGTGGTGCCTCAGTCATCTGGTGGTGGTGGTGGTGGCTCAGTCATCTGGTGGTGGTGGTGGTGGTGGCTGGTGCCTCAGTCATCTGGTGGTGGTGGCGGCAGGTGCCTCAGTCATCTGGTGGTGGTGGTGGTGGTGCCTCAGTCATCTGGTGGTGGTGCCTCAGTCATCTGGTGGTGGTGGTGGCAGGTGCCTCAGTCATCTGGTGGTGGTGGTGGTGGTGCCTCAGTTATCTGGTGGTGGTGGTGGCTGGTGCCTCAGTCATCTGGTGGTGGTGGCGGCAGGTGCCTCAGTCATCTGGTGGTGGTGGTGGTGGTGCCTTAGTCATCTGGTGGTGGTGGTGGTGCCTCAGTCATCTGGTGGTGGTGGTGGCAGGTGCCTCAGTCATCTGGTGGTGGTGGTGGTGGTGCCTCAGTTATCTGGTGGTGGTGGTGGCTAGTGCCTCAGTCATCTGGTGATAGTTGTGGTGGTGTAGGAGAGGGTCCGAGGTTGGGGAGTGGGTGTAGGAGAGGGTCCGAGGTGAGGGAGGGGGTGTAGGAGAGGGTCCGAGGTGAGGAAGGGGGTGTAGGAGAGGGTCCGAGGTGAGGGAGGGGGTGTAGGAGAGGGTCCGAGGTCAGGAAGGGGTGTGAGAGTGTCCGGGGTGAGGGAGGTGGTGTAGGAGAGGGTCCGAGGTGAGGGAGGACGTGTAGGAGAGGGTCCGAGGTGAGGGAGGAGGTGTAGGAGAGGGTCGGAGGTGAGGGAGAACGTGTAGGAAAGGGTCCGAGGTGAGGGAGGAGGTGTAGGAGAGGGTCCGAGGTGAGGGAGGAGGTGTAGGAGAGGGTCGGAGGTGAGGGAGGAGGTGTAGGAGAGGGTAGGAGGTGAGGGAGGACGTGTAGGAGAGGGTCGGAGGTGAGGGAAGAGGTGTAGGAGAGGGTAGGAGGTGAGGGAGGACGTGTAGGAGAGGGTCGGAGGTGAGGGAGGACGTGTAGGAGAGGGTCGGAGGTGAGGAAGGGGGTGTAGGAGAGGGCCCGAGGTGAGGGAGGGATGTAGGAGAGGGTCGGAGGTGAGGGAGGAGGTGTAGGAGAGGGTCCGAGGTGAGGGAGGAGGTGTAGGAGAGGGTCCGAGGTGAGGGAGGAGGTGTAGGAGAAAATCCGCGGTGAGGGAGGACGTGTAGGAGAGGGTCGGAGGTGAGGGAGGAGGTGTAGGAGAGGGTCGGAGGTGAGGGAGGACGTGTAGGAGAGGGTCCGAGGTGAGGGAGGGGGTGTAGGAGAGGGTCCGAGGTGAGGGAGGACGTGTAGGAGAGGGGCCGAGGTGAGGGAGGACGTGTAGGAGAGGGTCCGAGGTGAGGGAAGAGGTGTAGGAGAGGGTCGGAGGTGAGGGAGGGGTGTAAGAGAGGGTCGGAGGTGAGGCAGAGGGTGTAGGAGAGGGTCGGAGGTGAGGGAGGGGTGTAAGAGAGGGTCGGAGGTGAGGGAGCAGGTGTAGGAGAGGGTCGGAGGTGAGGGAGGGGGTGTAGGAGAGGGTCAGGGGTGAGGGAGGTGGTGTAGGAGAGGCTCCGAGATGAGGGAGGACGTGTAGGAGAGGGTCCGAGGTGAGGGAGGGGGTGTAGGAGAGAGTCGGAGGTGAGGGAGCAGGTGTAGGAGAGGGTCGGAGGTGAGGCAGAGGGTGTAGGAGAGGGTCGGAGGTGAGGGAGGGGTGTAAGAGAGGGTCGGAGGTGAGGGAGCAGGTGTAGGAGAGGGTCGGAGGTGAGGGAGGGGGTGTAGGAGAGGGTCCGGGGTGAGGGAGGAGGTGTAGGAGAGGGTCCGAGGCGAGGGAGGTGTAGGAGAGGGTCCGAGATGAGGGAGGACGTGTAGGAGAGGGTCCGAGGTGAGGGAGGACGTGTAGGAGAGGGTCGGAGGTGAGGGAAGAGGTGTAGGAGAGGGTAGGAGGTGAGGGAGGACGTGTAGGAGAGGGTCGGAGGTGAGGGAGGACGTGTAGGAGAGGGTCGGAGGTGAGGAAGGGGGTGTAGGAGAGGGTCGGAGGTGAGGGAGGGGGTGTAGGAGAGGGTCCGAGGTGAGGGAGGGATGTAGGAGAGGGTCGGAGGTGAGGGAGGAGGTGTAGGAGAGGGTCCGAGGTGAGGGAGGAGGTGTAGGAGAGGGTCCGAGGTGAGGGAGGAGGTGTAGGAGAAAATCCGAGGTGAGGGAGAACGTGTAGGAGAGGGTCGGAGGTGAGGGAGGACGTGTAGGAGAGGGTCGGAGGTGAGGGAGGGGGTGTAGGAGAGGGTCCGAGGTGAGGGAGGGGGTGTAGGAGAGGGTCGGAGGTGAGGGAGGACGTGTAGGAGAGGGTCCGAGGTGAGGGAGGGGGTGTAGGAGAGGGCCCGAGGTGAGGGAGGAGGTGTAGGAGAGGGTCGGAGGTGAGGGAGGGGGTGTAGGAGAGGGTCGGAGGTGAGGGAGGGGGTGTAGGAGAGGGTCCGAGGTGAGGGAGGACGTGTAGGAGAGGGTCCGAGGTGAGGGAGGACGTGTAGGAGAGGGTCCGAGGTGAGGGAGGAGGTGTAGGAGAGGGTCGGAGGTGAGGGAGGAGGTGTAGGAGAGGGTCCGAGGTGAGGGAGGGGGTGTAGGAGAGGGTCCGAGGTGAGGGAGGGGGTGTAGGAGAGGGTCCGAGGTGAGGGAGGGGGTGTAGGAGAGGGTCTGAGGTGAGGGAGGAGGTGTAGGAGAGGGTCGGAGGTCAGGAAGGGGTGTGAGAGTGTCCGGGGTGAGGGAGGTGTTGTAGGAGAGGGTCCGAGGTCAGGAAGGGGTGTGAGAGTGTCCGGGGTGAGGGAGGTGGTGTAGGAGAGGGTCGGAGGTGAGGGAGGGGGTGTAGGAGAGGGTCGGAGGTGTGGGAGGACGTTTAGGAGAGGGTCGGAGGTGAGGGAGGAGGTGTAGGAGAGGGCCCGAGGTGAGGGAGGGGGTGTAGGAGAGGGTCGGAGGTGAGGGAGGGGGTGTAGGAGAGGGTCGGAGGTGAGGGAGGACGTGTAGGAGAGGGTCGGAGGTGAGGGAGCAGGTGTAGGAGAGGGTCGGAGGTGAGGGAGAGGGTGTAGGAGAGGGTCGGAGGTGAGAGAGGGGTGTAAGAGAGGGTCGGAGGTGAGGGAGCAGGTGTAGGAGAGGGTCGGAGGTGAGGGAGGGGGTGTAGGAGAGGGTCGGGGGTGAGGGAGGTGGTGTAGGAGAGGGTCCGAGATGAGGGAGGACGTGTAGGAGAGGGTCCGAGGTGAGGGAGGGGGTGTAGGAGAGGGTCGGAGGTGTGGGAGGACGTGTAGGAGAGGGTCGGAGGTGAGGGAGGAGGTGTAGGAGAGGGCCCGAGGTGAGGGAGGGGGTGTAGGCGAGGGTCGGAGGTGACGGAGGACGTGTAGGAGAGGTTCCGAGGTGAGGGAGGTGGTGTAGGAGAGGGTCCGAGGTGAGGGAGGAGGTGTAGGAGAGGGTCGGAGGTGAGGGAGGGGGTGTAGGAGAGGGTCGGAGGTGAGGGAGGGGGTGTAGGAGAGGGCCCGAGGTGAGGGAGGAGGTGTAGGAGAGGGTCCGAGGTGAGGGAGGAGGTGTAGGAGAGGGTCCGAGGTGAGGGAGGACGTGTAGGAGAGGGTCGGAGGTGAGGGAGGAGGTTTAGGAGAGGGCCCGAGGTGAGGGAGGACGTGTAGGAGAGGGTCGAAGGCGAGGGAGGAGGTGTAGGAGAGGGCCCGAGGTGAGGGAGGAGGTGTAGGAGAGGGTCCGAGGTGAGGGAGGGGGTGTAGGAGAGGGTCCGAGGTGAGGGAGGAGGTGTAGGAGAGGGTCCGAGGTGAGGGAGGAGGTGTAGGAGAGGGTCCGAGGTGAGGGAGGAGGTGTAGGAGAGGGTCGGAGGTGAGGGAGGAGGTGTAGGAGAGGGTCGGAGGTGAGGGAGGGGGTGTAGGAGAGGGTCGGAGGTGAGGGAGGGGGTGTAGGAGAGGGTCGGAGGTGAGGGAAGACGTGTCGGAGAGGGTCGGGGGTGAGGGAGGAGGTGTTGGAGGGGGTCCGAGGTGAGGGAGGACGTGTAGGAGAGGGCCCGACGTGAGGGAGGTGTAGGAGAGGGTCCGAGGTGAGGGAGGAGGTGTAGGAGAGGGTCGGAGGTGAGGGAGGAGGTGTAGGAGAGGGTCCGAGGCGAGGGAGGAGGTGTAGGAGAGGGTCCGAGGTGAGGGAGGAGGTGTAGGAGAGGGTCCGAGGTGAGGGAGGGGGTGTAGGAGAGGGTCCGAGGTGAGGGAGGGGGTGTAGGAGAGGGTCTGAGGTGAGGGAGGAGGTGTAGGAGAGGGTCGGAGGTCAGGAAGGGGGTGTGAGAGTGTCCGGGGTGAGGGAGGTGGTGTAGGAGAGGGTCCGAGGTCAGGAAGGGGTGTGAGAGTGTCCGGGGTGAGGGAGGTGGTGTAGGAGAGGGTCGGAGGTGAGGGAGGGGGTGTAGGAGAGGGTCGGAGGTGTGGGAGGACGTTTAGGAGAGGGTCGGAGGTGAGGGAGGAGGTGTAGGAGAGGGCCCGAGGTGAGGGAGGGGGTGTAGGAGAGGGTCGGAGGTGAGGGAGGGGGTGTAGGAGAGGGTCGGAGGTGAGGGAGGACGTGTAGGAGAGGGTCGGAGGTGAGGGAGCAGGTGTAGGAGAGGGTCGGAGGTGAGGGAGAGGGTGTAGGAGAGGGTCGGAGGTGAGAGAGGGGTGTAAGAGAGGGTCGGAGGTGAGGGAGCAGGTGTAGGAGAGGGTCGGAGGTGAGGGAGGGGGTGTAGGAGAGGGTCGGGGGTGAGGGAGGTGGTGTAGGAGAGGGTCCGAGATGAGGGAGGACGTGTAGGAGAGGGTCCGAGGTGAGGGAGGGGGTGTAGGAGAGGGTCGGAGGTGTGGGAGGACGTGTAGGAGAGGGTCGGAGGTGAGGGAGGAGGTGTAGGAGAGGGCCCGAGGTGAGGGAGGGGGTGTAGGCGAGGGTCGGAGGTGACGGAGGACGTGTAGGAGAGGTTCCGAGGTGAGGGAGGTGGTGTAGGAGAGGGTCCGAGGTGAGGGAGGAGGTGTAGGAGAGGGTCGGAGGTGAGGGAGGGGGTGTAGGAGAGGGTCGGAGGTGAGGGAGGGGGTGTAGGAGAGGGCCCGAGGTGAGGGAGGAGGTGTAGGAGAGGGTCCGAGGTGAGGGAGGAGGTGTAGGAGAGGGTCCGAGGTGAGGGAGGACGTGTAGGAGAGGGTCGGAGGTGAGGGAGGAGGTTTAGGAGAGGGCCCGAGGTGAGGGAGGACGTGTAGGAGAGGGTCGAAGGCGAGGGAGGAGGTGTAGGAGAGGGCCCGAGGTGAGGGAGGAGGTGTAGGAGAGGGTCCGAGGTGAGGGAGGGGGTGTAGGAGAGGGTCCGAGGTGAGGGAGGAGGTGTAGGAGAGGGTCCGAGGTGAGGGAGGAGGTGTAGGAGAGGGTCCGAGGTGAGGGAGGAGGTGTAGGAGAGGGTCGGAAGTGAGGGAGGAGGTGTAGGAGAGGGTCGGAGGTGAGGGAGGGGGTGTAGGAGAGGGTCGGAGGTGAGGGAGGGGGTGTAGGAGAGGGTCGGAGGTGAGGGAAGACGTGTCGGAGAGGGTCGGGGGTGAGGGAGGAGGTGTTGGAGGGGGTCCGAGGTGAGGGAGGACGTGTAGGAGAGGGCCCGACGTGAGGGAGGTGTAGGAGAGGGTCCGAGGTGAGGGAGGAGGTGTAGGAAAGGGTCGGAGGTGAGGGAGGAGGTGTAGGAGAGGGTCCGAGGCGAGGGAGGAGGTGTAGGAGAGGGTCCGAGGTGAGGGAGGAGGTGTAGGAAAGGGTCGGAGGTGAGGGAGGAGGTGTAGGAGAGGGTCCGAGGCGAGGGAGGAGGTGTAGGAGAGGGTCCGAGGTGAGGGAGGAGGTGTAGGAAAGGGTCGGAGGTGAGGGAGGTGTAGGAGAGGGTCCGAGGCGAGGGAGGAGGTGTAGGAGAGGGTCCGAGGTGAGGGAGGAGGTGTAGGAAAGGGTCGGAGGTGAGGGAGGTGTAGGAGAGGGTCCGAGGCGAGGGAGGAGGTGTAGGAGAGGGCCTCGTGGTGACCTGTCTCTTTTCTACCTACACCAACCAGCGAGCAACACCTCCTCCTCCTCCTCTGCCTGCCTGGCGGTCCTCGCTCCCGCCGGAGAGCATGGCGACCCACAAGCTGGTCCTCCTCTGAGCATCCTCACCTACCAACTCTCTTCTTTTAGCTACATCCACAGCAAACAACCTGTTCCCCACAAGATCTCTCATCAATCACATTTCAGGACACAATCATTCTGCCAAATTCTAAAATAGATATGCTAGGCCTCACCATATCTTCTAATATGTCACTGAAGCCACACATCCTCAACATTGCTAAAGCTGCCTCCTGAAAGCTGGGAATACTGTACAGATGCCGTAGCTACTTCACTCCTGTACAGTTAGTTCAAGTATATAAGGGATTCATTCATCCTAACTTGGAGTATTGCTCTCATATCTGGGGTGGCTCTGTTAGATAGGGTGGAATCAAAGGCATTTAGTCTTATTAACTCCTCCTTTAGTTGATGATCTCTCTCCCCTTTCTCTTCACCACAATGTTGCATCACTCTCTCTTTCTTACAGGTACTTTAACAGACAATGTTTGGTGGATTTGGCATCCTGTGTCCATCTATCTACAATATCGATCCTTTACTTTATTTTTAATTTTATCCTCTTCACCACTAATCGGCTCGTTAGCCGCTTGGGCACTCGGTCACGTATCTGTTGGCAAGTACTGGGCATGTACCGGCTCCTAAATGTACCTGAACCTGCTCCAGTGTTGGTCAAGTCTGGTCACAACACTCTCTGGCAGATTGTTCCAACAGTTCACAACTCTCACTCCAAAAAAGTTACCTTCACAGTTTTCTGGACTTGCGTCTTCTTCAACCTTGAGCTGTGACCCCTTGTGGGGCGAGCGTCCGCCAGTTCCAGGTAAGGACACTCGCCTGAGTAGTGCCCCTTGAGATGCTTATACACCTCAGTTAGGTCGCCCCTTGCCCGTCTGTAGTATAAGCTAGGCAAGTTCAGGCGCTCCAATCTCTCAGGGTAGTTGAGGTGCTGTAGTGCAGGCACCGGTCTGGTGGCCCTCCTTTGTAACATTTTCAACCAACTGACAGTCCCTAGCATATCTCGGGGACCAGATGGGGTGACAGTACTCCAGATGGGGAAGCACTTCACTCTTGAAGATCGCTACGAGGGACGGATCGTCTAGATGTCTGAACGACCTTCTTATAAGACCCAATAATTTAGTTGCCTGATTTACCTTCTTCTCGCAATGGCCCGAGAACTTCAGCTCATTGTCAACATACACACCTAGGTCCTTCTCACATTCAGTCTCAACTAGTGCAGTTTCTTCATCCCGTTGGGACATATGATACACCTCCTTACCGTTGGTACGCCCCAGGTGCATCCTCTTACACTTCGTGACATGGAATCTCAGCAGCCTTTTCTTCGACCATTCCTGGAACTCACAGAGATCTTTCTGTAGGGTAGCCAAGGTGAGATCCCAGAGTGTCCCAAGGTGAAAGAAATGAACGAAAAAAAGAAAAAACAGGAAGGTAAAGAAACAAAGAACCAAAAGAACAAGATAATTTGTGAGTTAAAATATAAGTGGGTTGTTCAAAAGAAGAAAAAAGGGACCATCAACATACCAAGTCCATGGTGTGTAATAACCTAGCAGTTGACGACCAGCAGTTGACAACCAGCAGTTGACGAAACAAGGAAGCAAGTAGGGAGAGGTTTCAGTACCCCATAATCCACCCACATAAATATGGGAGAGGTTTCTGTACCCCTTAATCCACCCCAGACACTTAATCTTCAGGTGAGCACTTGAGGGCTAATCTTCAGGTGATCCATACTATAATGACATATTATAAATAGGTAAATAAAAAGTATTATAATCTTGAAATATATTTTTATCACAGGTATATGAAGGAATATTGGTACGGCATTATAGAGCAACTGTATTAAGATTGATATAACGAGGAATTTATGTAATATATACTATACATTATTATCTCTGTAAGCTATATTTTATACACTGGCTCACTTACCCAAGGTTACATAAACTATACAATATTACAGCAAAATACAAGTACTGTACTGTAATTCTTGGGTTTTCCTCAAGTGGTGATTTAATTATGATTGCCCAGTACTCATTGGCCTATTAGTACGTACAGTATATTACGTTATACTGTACATACACGTACTCTGTGTATACCCCAGCGCACACACACACACACACACATGCATGCAGGCACGATATATGTTATAAGTATTCCCATATATAAAACTATACGGGAGAAATTCTTGCGTTTTGTACTGAATCGTGACCATATAGATAAAACACAAACAAATCCACATAAAGGTCAAGCCACAGTGGTGAGATGTCTGTACCATGTCATCATTCACATCTTCTTAACTAAATTTACATAACCTAATCTACCTCTAACTTTACTAACCTAACTTAAAACCAAACTAACCCAACCTACCCCTAACCTTACATTACTAAAATATATTCTAAGACCGGTCAGGTATGGTAGGCAAGGTTAGATTTGGCACACTCATTTGATGTGCTTTTTCCAGATGAGCTGTACACTTTTCACCCAGGAAAACACAAACTTAGACTGATTTATAATAAGACTTAACAAAAGGAGCAGAAAAAAGACTTAACAAAAGGAGCAGAAAAATAGGCAATGTCAAAAAAAATTTAATTTAAGCTTTGGTCCTCGTAACCCAGAGACTAAACTGGCAGTATTTTTTCTTTCTTTTTTTTTGACATTGGCTTTTTTTTGCACTCAACCAGAGAATTCTTATAGATAATAATAGTAATCTTTCACAAAACACACACACACACACACACACACACACACCACCTCCCAAACAGTCTGGGCTAACTGTATTGGTTCAAATTTATATACTAGAGTGATAAACCTCTAGATATAAATGATCTTGATATGAATGACAAACTAACCGTACCGTCATAAAAATCCTGTAGTCACGAGTACACACTGAAACCTCTGTTTAACGGACTATATGGAGATGAAAGTCCATTATATTGAGGTTTCACATCTAACTAACCCTCAATATAATGGACTTTCATCTCCATACAGTCAATTAAATATAAGTCTCATTGTAAAGGCAACTGATGGATTTATGATAATTTTTATGCATACAAATTTGCTTTAAGAAAACTTGACGTGTAAAAAATTTTGATTTCGTGTTTTTCAGGAATGGAATACTTATGAAAATCAAAACACACCTGCGTGCAATATAATCATCTATTGGTGCAGGTAAATGGTGTAGTCAAAACAGAGAACAAGATAATTATGTAATTTTGGTTGTTATGAATCATCTAACCTAACCTAACCCCACCCGCCCCAAGATAAATTTCAGGCTGGTTAAATTTCACCTGAGATTGAGCTCGGAGTGACTTCGGGTGAGCACTTCGGGGTTAATCTTCAGGTGAGTACTTGGGGGTTAATCTACAGGTGAGCACTTGGGGGTTAATCTACAGGTGAGCACTTGGGAGTTAATCTTCAGGTGAGCACTTGGGAGTTAATCTTCAGGTGAGCACTTGGGGGTTAATCTTCAGGTAAGCACTTGGGGGTTAATCTTCAGGTGAGCACTTGGAGGTTAATCTTCAGGTGAGCACTTGGGGGTTAATCTTCAGGTGAGCACTTGGGGGTTAATCTCCAGGTGAGCACTTGGGGGTTAATCTTCAGGTGAGCACTTGGGGGTTAATCTTCAGGTGAGCACTTGGGGGTTAATCTTCAGGTGAGCACTTGGGGGTTAATCTTCAGGTGAGCACTTGGGGGTTAATCTACAGGTGAGCACTTGGGAGTTAATCATCAGGTGTGCACTTGTGGGTTAATCTTCAGGTGACCAATTGAGAAATGAAAGGTGTAGTTTTGGCATCAATAGTCTGCGTTGAAGACCAGCTTTCTCATTAACGTCAGGCTTCCAGTCCAGAAAATCATTCATAAATCGACGCTTCGTTAATCTAGCAATGCCTGTTCGATATTTCACCAAGTCTTTAAGAACAACATAATGCAATACAGTCAACCCTCGCTTTACGCGATCCCACATTCCGCATTTCCACGTTTACGCGGTACCCTGCCGAAACCGGAATGCTCACATTCCGCGGTGCGTATACCCCTTTACGCGGAGAGCAGCTGGCGAGCCGCGCCATTTTTGGATCGAAACCTCCCGCCATCTCTCCCGCCATCCGCCATGTTGTGTAAGCGGCGCGAGCAGGGTGCGCACAAGGTCGCCCAGTCATCAAAACATTCCCGAGTTCTTCACCCGCCACCCACCACAGCTGGCCCAAGTCAGTGATAGTGATAATTATAGTGAGGATATGGACTTATATGGACTTTGAGGGGTTTGACAAAGAGGCCCTGCAAGCCTCTGTGGTGGATAGTGATACAATTGATACAAGTGATACAGGTGAGGGCCAATAATCTGCCCTCTGCCTCGGAACCAACCCCCCATCCCCGTGTGCCCAGCCATCTTTTCTACTAATGTAAGTGTTAAAAAACCTAATATTATTGATATTTCTCTTAATTATTAATTGTGTGTGCATACCATCATAAAATTAAGAAGTTATTTTTACTACAACATAGGTATTGTGTCTGAAAAAGTGGAGTTTGGGGGTCGGCCCGGTCTCTATTTCAATTAATCCCATATGTTATGTTGTTCACTTTCAGCGGGCCGCTGTGGGTTGAATTAACCGCGTAAAGTGAGGGTTCACTGTATACAGGTATCTCTTCATTTACAAAAGGCTTCCATTCCTGATAAAATACCTCTAATCTAATGGACACATGTACTGGGATATTTTGTGTGTGTGTGTATACTTGTTCTCACACACACACACACACACACACACACACACACACACTCTACCTCATTCTTATTGAAAATAAATCGCCAACCAGCAGAAATTTTTTTATGACTGCCTGTAGGTCACTGCAGTTTACAACACATGGATAAAAATATGTGGCATTTCTTTGAGCTTTAGAATGAGAAAATACCTATCATTTATCCCTTAGTGGTATGTACAGATGCCTCCGTTTACACCTAGTACAGTTACTGGTGTGTTTTGTGACATGTGGCAAGGCTGTGTTTGTTTACATGGTCTTAAAGAATGGCCCCTAAGGAAACTCACAATAGTAACCAGACTAAGGGTGATAGATAAACAAACACAATGGTGCCACATCTAACAAAACACACCAATCACTGTACCAGGTGTTAATGCAAGTGAATGTACCGTACATAGTGAATAAATATTATTATTATTATTATCATCATCATCAGAGAACTTTAACACTGATGATGCTTAAATGAAGAAAAAAATTATGTTTTCTTATATCAATTGGAATTCTGTGTATAACAATAAGAAAAATTCCATCTGAGTTACAAGGTCGGACAAGATCTAAGTGTAGAAATCTGTCGCTGCGTCACACAGCCGCAGGAGGTATACAAACATCGTCTTTTGTGTTATACGTTGCATTGGGGGGGGGGGGGAGGGCTCTGCCTTGACCTAATATTCCTGTCTCCTATCCCATGGTGTGACTGTCAAAACGTTCTTTTATCCCATGGTGTGACTGTCAAAACGTTCTTTTATCCCATGGTGTGACTGTCAAAACGTTCTTTTATACCATGGTGTGACTGTCAAAACGTTCTTTTATACCATGGTGTGACTGTCAAAACGTTCTTTTATCCCATAGTGTGACTGTCAAAACGTTCTTTTATCCCATGGTGTGACTGTCAAAACGTTCTTTTATACCATGGTGTGACTGTCAAAACGTTCTTTTATCCCATGGTGTGACTGTCAAAACGTTCTTTTATCCCATGGTGTGACTGTCAAAACGTTCTTTTATCCCATAGTATGACTGTCAAAACTGTCTTTAACCCATCATATGACTATCAAAACCCTTATCCGATCCTACGAACTGTCACCTCTGTTTCAGGTCAAATATCTCGATGAGAAGGGGCTCGACCTCTTGCGGGTTAACCTCCAAGAAGACCCGAATGTGGTTTTCACTGAGGATGTGCAAATGGGTGATCCTCTCCAGCAGACGATGATAGACTGTCCTTCCTTCACAACCTCCATACTTACACTCCAGGTACCTCTTCAGTAAGTAGAGATACGAACACTGAGGACACACAAAAAAGGTGTTTATGTTACTTGGGGTTAGGTTTCATTATCCTTAAACCTTATATATATATGAGAGAGAGAGAGAGAGAGAGAGAGAGAGAGAGAGAGAGAGAGAGAGAGAGAGAGAGAGAGCAAGATTTGTGGGATTAAAGAATAAATTAAGGGTTAATCATCAGGGAATTAATCTTACCTAAATAAGGACTGTGTGTGTGTGTGTGTGTGTGTGTGTGTGTGGAGCCTTAAAATAATACAAAACCTTAAAAATCTTATTCAGTAAACATCAATAAAATAAAAACTAATAAAAATAATAATAATAAAAAAAAACACTGAAATATATAGAAATATCTTAACAAACTTGTCTTACATTGTCACAGCAATTTACACACATTCCACGATTTACAAAATATTAGTTTACACGGTTTCTATTATTTGTTTTTACAGTCGTGGAGGTTTTCTGTAAATAGTGGAATGTGTGTGTATAGTGAAACCTTTATATAATGGACTTTCATCTCTATATAGTTCATTAGATGGAGGTTTAACATCTAACGGACCCTTCATATAATGGACTTTCATCTCTATATAGTTCATTAGATGGAGGTTTAACATCTAACGGACCCTCGATATAATGGACTTTCATCTCTATATAGTTCATTAGATGGAGGTTTAACATCTAACAGACCCTTCATATAATGGACTTTCATCTCTATATAGTTCATTAGATGGAGGTTTAACATCTAACGGACCCTTTATATAAAGGACTTTCATCTCTATATAGTTCATTAGATGGAGGTTTAACATCTAACGGACCCTTCATATAATGGACTTTCATCTCTATATAGTTCATTAGATGGAGGTTTCACATCTAACGGACCCTTGATATAATGGACTTTCATCTCTATATAGTTCATTAGATGGAGGTTTAACATCTAACGGACCCTCGATATAATGGACTTTCATCTCTATATAGTTCATTAGATGGAGGTTTAACATCTAACGGACCCTCGATATAATGGACTTTCATCTCTATATAGTTCATTAGATGGAGGTTTAACATCTAACGGACCCTTGATATAATGGACTTTCATCTCTATATAGTTCATTAGATGGAGGTTTCACATCTAACGGACCCTTTATATAATGGACTTTCATCTCTATATAGTTCATTAGATGGAGGTTTAACATCTAACGGACCCTCGATATAATGGACTTTCATCTCTATATAGTTCATTAGATGGAGGTTTAACATCTAACGGACCCTCGATATAATGGACTTTCATCTCTATATAGTTCATTAGATGGAGGTTTAACATCTAACGGACCCTTGATATAATGGACTTTCATCTCTATATAGTTCATTAGATGGAGGTTTAACATCTAACGGACCCTTTATATAATGGACTTTCATCTCTATAAAGTTCATTAGATGGAGGTTTAACATCTAACGGACCCTCGATATAATGGACTTTCATCTCTATATAGTTCATTAGATGGAGGTTTCACATCTAACGGACCCTTGATATAATGGACTTTCATCTCTATATAGTTCATTAGATGGAGGTTTCATATCTAACAGACCCTTGATATAATGGACTTTCATCTCTATATAGTTCATTAGATGGAGGTTTCACATCTAACGGACCCTTTATATAATGGACTTTCATCTCTATATAGTTCATTAGATGGAGGTTTAACATCTAACGGACCCTCGATATAATGGATTTTCATCTCTATATAGTTCATTAGATGGAGGTTTAACATCTAACGGACCCTTGATATAATGGACTTTCATCTCTATATAGTTCATTAGATGGAGGTTTAACATCTAACGGACCCTTTATATAATGGACTTTCATCTCTATAAAGTTCATTAGATGGAGGTTTAACATCTAACGGACCCTCGATATAATGGACTTTCATCTCTATATAGTTCATTAGATGGAGGTTTCACATCTAACGGACCCTTGATATAATGGACTTTCATCTCTATATAGTTCATTAGATGGAGGTTTAACATCTAACGGACCCTCGATATAATGGACTTTCATCTCTATATAGTTCATTAGATGGAGGTTTAACATCTAACGGACCCTCGATATAATGGACTTTCATCTCTATATAGTTCATTAGATGGAGGTTTCACATCTAACGGACCCTCGATATAATGGACTTTCATCTCTATATAGTTCATTAGATGGAGGTTTCACATCTAACGGACCCTTGATATAATGGACTTTCATCTCTATAGAGTTCATTAGATGGAGGTTTCACATCTAACGGACCCTTGATATAAAGGACTTTCATCTCTATATAGTTCATTAGATGGAGGTTTCACATCTAACTGACCCTCGATATAATGGACTTTCATCTCTATATAGTTCATTAGATGGAGGTTTCACATCTAACGGACCCTTTATATAATGGACTTTCATCTCTATATAGTTCATTAGATGGAGGTTTCACATCTAACTGACCCTCGATATAATGGACTTTCATCTCTATATAGTTCATTAGATGGAGGTTTCACATCTAACGGACCCTTGATATAATGGACTTTCCTCTCCTCATAGTCCATTAAATAGAGGTTACGCTGTGCTATACAAGACAGAAAATAAAGGAAAAACAACAACCTGTTCGTGCTTGATGGCGTCAGAGTGGATGATGTTTGGACGTTCAGGGTTGAAGAGTGTTATGGCCGACAGCAGGAAGATAATATTATGGTCCTTACGCCACTCTGGGTAAAAGGCCAATATAAAGCGTTTGTGTTCCTCGTATACGTTTCCTGGAGCGGCTTTTAAGACCTTTAGTTTGATGTTCTTGAAGCGGTCTTGGTCTTGTTGGATCTGAGAATGTAACACATGGTTGGGTTGGGTTAGGTTAGGTTTACCATGTACGACGTCAAACCAATCTTACTGTAATTACGGAAACTCGGGTTACAGAAATAGGCCCTTATGGAATTTTATACAGTAGTTGTAAACAAGAATTCAGAATACAGAAATAGATTCGCCCTCACGGAATTTGGGTAAATTATAAATGAAAAAAAAATCACAATGTCTAACCTAAATTTTTACCCAAATTGTAAAAATTATTTCATGTGGCCACAAGATGGTTGGAAGGCCACTCACTCCTCAGTTACCACCTCAACAATGGTTTTGCTCAGTTGAAGGCCACTCACTCCTCAGTTGCCACCTCAACAATGGTACTGCTCAGTTAGAATTCTTTCCCCAGTTTGTGTTCAGTTATATGACTGTGTTACTGTGTACCCTTATTCAAGATGAGTGAGGGAAAAGACCATCAAGTGGTGATAAAAGACCCCATAAAGGAATTACATTAAACAATAAACACTGAAATATGATTCTTTAAGAAGGTAACTAAGTCCCTCACCACCTCCTACAGCACTCAACATAGCTTCTGGTGAGTAAAAATCGAGAGTTTTTTATTTACTATAATGTTACATCATAAATGACTCATTATTCTTAAAACCGTCTAATTTCATGCATATATGAGGAGCTCCAGACCATAAGAAAATGGAGGAAAATGCTCAGGTAGGAATGTGTAACGAAGAATAGCCTTTTCAGAGAACTCTCACCGATATGTACCGTCTCCTTCATTAGTGTGTTTATAGGGGCGGGTCATATAAACATTCAACAGAGCATTATCTTTTTAATATAAGGTTTTAATTTGATTCCATGATATGTTTAATATTGTGAGTTTCTTTCTGTCGAATGTAAACAAACACAGGGGCTACCACGCTGCACAAAACCTGACAAGTCCCTGTAAACGCACTAGTGAAGGGGACTGTACATAGGCTATATGACCAGCCCCTGTAAACGCACTAGTGAAGGGGACTGTACCTAGGCTATATGACCAGCCCCTGTAAACACACTAGTGAAGGGGACTGTACCTAGGCTATATGACCAGCCCCTGTAAACACACTAGTGAAGGGGACTGTACCTAGGCTATATGACCAGCCCCTGTAAACACACTAGTGAAGGGGACTGTACCTAGGCTATATGACCAGCCCCTGTAAACACACTAGTGAAGGGGACTGTACCTAGGCTATATGACCAGCCCCTGTAAACGCACTAGTGAAGGGGACTGTACCTAGGCTATATGACTAGCCCCTGTAAACACACTAGTGAAGGGGACTGTACCTAGGCTATATGACCAGCCCCTGTAAACACACTAGTGAAGGGGACTGTACCTAGGCTATATGACCAGCCCCTGTAAACACACTAGTGAAGGGGACTGTACCTAGGCTATATGACTAGCCCCTGTAAACACACTAGTGAAGGGGACTGTACCTAGGCTATATGACCAGCCCCTGTAAACACACTAGTGAAGGGGACTGTACCTAGGCTATATGACTAGCCCCTGTAAACACACTAGTGAAGGGGACTGTACCTAGGCTATATGACCAGCCCCTGTAAACACACTAGTGAAGGGGACTGTACTTTGGCTATATGACCAGCACCTGTAAACACACTCGTTAAGGGGACTGTATCTAGGCTATATGACCAGTCCCTGTAAACACACTAGTTAAGGGGACTGTACCTAGGCTATATGACCAGCACCTGTAAACACACTAGTGAAGGGGACTGTACATGTTACCAACCGGCTCTCTGACTTACCCAGGGGACAGATGAGAGGTTTCACATCTAACAGAGCCTTAATGGACTCTCTCCTCCATGTAGGCTTCACGTTATGTCCTGTACATTACCAAAAAGTGCCATAATGAACTGACTCACCTTAAAAAGTGCCATGATACTCACCTTAAAAAGTGCCATAATGAACTGACTCACCTTAAAAAGTGCCATAATGAACTGACTCACCTTCCATGAGTCCTTGTCTGGATCATAGGCACAGACAGACCTTAGGATCATCAACTCTGTACAGCCGCCCTTCAGTAGAGCAATCTGGTCCTCTTGACATAAGCTCTTAAAGGCTGATACCCTCTTTGACATTTTGATGAGTCGTCTGATGGCTATTTCCGTCAAGTTGATGATATTGATGAGCGATGGATTGCTGAGGTCCTGAAATGTTGGATAATTCTGGATATAAGTTACAGTAGCTTAGTGGAGACTTAACACAACAAATTCTCCTAAAATTACTAAACTGTATAAACAAATCCATATTTATTTATTTACCCAGATAATTTCCTGTCTCTTAAACCTCAATTATATAATTATTATCCATTATTCATAATCTGGTCTCGTTCCCTCTCCCACGAACCCCAGGATTCAGAACTTGTGAACCCGAAGCAGTAGAGTGACGCATAGTTCTCCCACGAACCCCAGGATTCAGAACTTGTGAACCCGAAGCAGTAGAGTGACGCATAGTTCTCCCACGAACCCCAGGATTCAGAACTTGTGAACCCGAAGCAGTAGAGTGATGATGGAGACCAGTCCAGAAATTCCCACATCAAGATGGTTGGCAGATGGTCGGCAGATACTGTACTTCCCCACTGATAGCGAACATGGACATCATATCTTACATAACTTCTAGAAAAAGTGGTTTATATACTTGATAAACTCAGGGCATAAAAATTATTACATACCTCCAGTTTTTTTGTCTATGGATGAGTTAAACAAGTGAAGTATATTAAGTCTGGTGATAATATTCCAAACATTGAGATACCTGTATGTATATTAAACACCTGTTACATACAGTAGAGTGATTCTGTGATGGAGTATTATTGATGGACAATTATCTGAAGAAGGAAATGTTGTTGATATGATATTATACTAAATTACATTCAGTATTTATGATGCCAACCTTCAATGAAATGCTCTGAACAAACTTTGGAATGTTTAGAAGCCAACCATCCACTTCTGTTCACTATAGAAATCCACAATTCCTTCCTATTTCTAGACAATTCCTGTTTTATCTCCTTGATTATAAATGACAGCAGGAAGAGTAAACAATCAGAGCTTCTCATTCCTCTTAGATGTATCGTGGCATCAGACAACACAAGAACTCATTATTATCTAGAACTTAACATTTAATAAGTTTATGATAGCGATCACTCTTGCGTACTGCATCTATACCTACAAGATGGTGGACGGCGCAAAGGATTATGGGAGTTGTGACGTTAATACAGTACAAACTAAGACTACCCGTGCGGTAGTGTTGTGTCTCACAGAAAACGAGTCATTCATTTAGACATCTGTACAGTCCCCCTACACTGTCTACGTATGCTGTATACCTACACTGTCTAGGTACAGTGTTTGTATACCTACACTGTCTAGGTACAGTGTTTGTATACCTACACTGTCTAGGAACATTGTTTGTATACCTACACTGTCTAGGTACATTGTTTGTATACCTACACTGTCTAGGTACATTGTTTGTATACCTACACTGTCTAGGTACATTGTTTGTATACCTACACTGTCTAGGTACATTGTTTGTATACCTACACTGTCTAGGTACATTGTTTGTATACCTACACTGTCTAGGTACACTGTTTATATACCTACACTGTCTAGGTACATTGTTTATATACCTACACTGTCTAGGAACATTGTTTATATACCTACACTGTCTAGGTACATTGTTTATATACCTACACTGTCTAGGTACATTGTTTATATACCTACACTGTCTAGGTACATTGTTTGTATACCTACACTGTCTAGGTACACTGTTTATATACCTACACTGTCTAGGTACACTGTTTATATACCTACACTGTCTAGGTACACTGTTTATATACCTACACTGTCTAGGTACACTGTTTATATACCTACACTGTCTAGGTACACTGTTTATATACCTACACTGTCTAGGTACACTGTTTATATACCTTAAAATTGTAGTCCTCACATAAGGGAGCCATGAGACCCTTATTGGCCTCCGAAAGTTCGCTAAGCTTCAGTTTCTCGGGTTCGTTCAGTTCCCGAGGGTTGCTGCTGCCTAGGAGACTGAAGGCGCTGTACTCGGCACTAATGGCTGTGTTCATAATTGTATCCATCATGTTAAGTCCCGTTGAGTTTCTGTGGGGGAGTGAAATGGCCATGAGACGTCTACACTACAATATGGAGGGAGTGAAATGGCCCTAAGATGTCTACACTACAATATGGAGGGAGAAAATGGCCCTAAGATGTCTACACTACAATATGGAGGGAGTGAAATGGCCCTAAGATGTCTACACTACAATATGGAGGGAGAAAACGGCCCTAAGATGTCTACACTACAATATGGAGGGAGAAAACGGCCCTAAGATGTCTACACTACAATATGGAGGGAGTAAATGCCCCTAAAACTGTAGAATATTTCAATTTTGTCCAAGTTTCTTCAAAATGGTCAATGGCAGAGTCATATACCATACAATACCATAATTTTCTACCATGATAAACCACAAACCACCATTGATTTCCTAAAACTACCATAATATAACATAAACTACAATACCATGATTACCTACCATTAACTACCATACCATACCATCCCTACAAGCACTGGCTCTCCTACCATTACAGTAATAACCATAGTATCACCCATTAAACCATATTCTCCTAAACCTAACCTAACCCCCCCCCCATACGAACACCACCATCATCTTCTGCCACCTCAGATGCCACTCACATAACCTAACCTAACCTTACCTCAACCAAGACTAACCTAACCTCGACCAACACTAACCTAACCTTACCTATCTGTCTTGCATCCAGGCTGAAGAAATGTTAGAGTGTCTTGTATGTTAAAATTTGCCCACGAATCCCGTTCTTGCTGCTGTTCAATCGAATGTTCTTGTTCTTGTTGTTGCGGGCTGTCTTGGACGTCATCAGGGTATTCCACCTTGAGAGGTAAAGGTTTGGTTAGGGTTTGGTTAGGTTTAAGTTAGGTTAGGTTAGCATTACAGTAGTCAACATAAACAGAAGTACTTAATATTCAAAATATCACAGTACAATAGGTTATAAACACACACACACACACACACACACACACACACACACACACACACACACACACACACCTCCTTCTTGATGTTAAAAGCCATGACCTGCGCTAAGCTCCCCTGGGTAAGGTATGCCGTGGGTGAAGATTCGTCCTCTTGAGCGTGAGCATCAACCCCATGCGGACTAGTTTCTCTGGGGTCCCGCTGGTCGGCCCCGTCCTGGTCACTCTTAGCTAGACCCGCCTTTGTTTCACCGTAAGATATTGTCGTCGCTGGGTTAATGAGGGTCAGGCTGGGAGGAAACGTTCGCAGAGGCCCGTCATCTGGGGAAGAAAATTATAGTGTTTTGTGATTTACAGAAGAAAATAAACCAATTGTCTTTATGTTTTACAGAAGAAAATAAACCAATTGTCTTTATGTTTTACAGAAGAAAATAAACCAATTGTTATTAAAATGATATTATTCTCGAAAAAGAATATTAATGAAATTGGCCATGTCCAAACCTGGCCTCATAAAGCACCTGGCCTCATAAAGAACCTGGCCTCATAAAGAACCAGGCCACATAAAGAACCTGGCCACATAAGGAACCTGGCCACATAAGCACCTGGCCACATAAAGCACCTGGCCACATAAGGAACTCAGTCACACCACACAGCCCATTGGATGAGAGATTCTACTCAACTTACTCTGGAATCTATCGAACTCTAATGGTGCGTGCGGTAAGGAGCCGCCAGTGAGGTGATCGATCCCACACTGGGACGCAGGTGTCATGTGTTGCTCCGACTGCGGGGAACTCGTGTAATCGCTCGAGTAATTCCTGGAAAAAAAATAACAAACATTTTGATTGGTGGATTGTAAATGTTTTTTTTTTATTATTATTATTTTTTTTTTTTCAAACTGATTATTTTTTATTCATTGTGTATGATTTTTTTGGTTAGGTTAGGTTGGATTGGGTTAGGTTAGGTTGGGTTAGGTTAGGTAAATGATTCATGTAAACACAGTCATAATTATCTTACGAATTCTCCATCGTATAACTGGATATGACCGGTAATCTCTCGACTGCCAGACCGGTTGACTGTATGACCACTCTCTCCTGTGAGTGTACGTCTGTCTGTCCCTCGACGCGCATCACCTGTTACGTTTACCAGAACAAATATTAAATTACCATCATATTATTACACTGAAACCTCTATATAATGAACTACATGGAGAAGAAAATCCATTATATCGAGGGTTAATTAGATGTGAAACCTCTATATAATGAACTACTGTATATGGAGAAGAAAATCCATTATATCGAGGGTTAATTAGATGTGAAACCTCTATATAATGAACTTAATGGAGAAGAAAATCCATTATATCGAGGGTTAATTAGATGTGAAACCTCTATATAATGAACTATATGGAGAAGAAAATCCATTATATCGAGGGTTAATTAGATGTGAAACCTCTATATAATGAACTATATGGAGAAGAAAATCCATTATATCGAGGGTTAATTAGATGTGAAACCTCTATATAATGAACTATATGGAGAAGAAAATCCATTATATCGAGGGTTAATTAGATGTGAAACCTCTATATAATGAACTATATGGAGAAGAAAATCCATTATATCGAGGGTTAATTAGATGTGAAACCTCTATATAATGAACTATATGGAGAAGAAAATCCATTATATCGAGGGTTAATTAGATATGAAAGCAATGTTCCTCGATCTGTTTCCGAGCCTTTAAGCATGAATGAGTGTGTGTGTCTTCTGACGATATATACATTAACGGAAAGTGTATTGAAGGCCATATAAAGAGTTCCATTCCCCAGTCCTACGTCCATCACTAGCTGTTGCTGACTAACCTAAGCTAATCTAACCAAACCTAACCTAAATGAACATAACCTAACACTAACCTAACCTAACCTAACCTAACCAAACCAAACCAAACCAAGCCAAACCCAACCCAACCTAACCTAACCTACATACCGGAACCCTATCACTCAACGAATAGATAATTAAAATCCTTACCTTAGATGAGCCGTCGTCTTCCCCTCTCATCACGCCCATAACAACTGCCTGTGGTTTGGTCGATTCCGTTCCGCTGACGGGCGTAAACGGGCTGAAAGGATTGGATGACTTTACACTCTCCTCATCCGACATCGCGTCACCCATTTTCCTCGCGCGATTTTCCTCAATTTTTTGTTTCTTTCTTTGTTTTTCTTCGTCGGTCATGATCCATTCTTTCTTCATCCCGATGTCGAAGCATTTCCGTAGACGACACTTCTGGCAGAAACGCCTCGTGACCTGGTCGACTTTACAGCTCTCTTGGAAGGGACACCGAAAGTCCTGTGGCAGTGAAGGCTTAGTCAAGAGGTGGTCATTGTAATGTGGATTGACTGGGTATTGTAATCATTTGGAATTTTTTATCTTCTTAGGCATGAAGACCACTAATTACGAGGTAACACACACACACAATATACCTATAAAAACAGCATTATATACCTAATTAAGTTACACTAAGCATTATCATTTGTACAGATAAAGCATTATAAAAAATAGAACTTTATTAAACCATTTCCAGTAGAGTATTTATCTCATACATTACACTGCAGGATGGTGAGAAGTCTGAGGCAATATGTCAACTCAGGTAATATTATAAAGAAGTTAACAAGATCATTGACAATATTAGCCTTTATGGATCACCTGTAGATTAACCCCCAAGTGCTCACCTGTAGATTAACCCCCAAGTGCTCACCTGAAGATTAACCCCCAAGTGCTCACCTGAAGATTAACCCCCAAGTGCTCACCTGGAGATTAACCCCCAAGTGCTCACATGAAGATTAACCCCCAAGTGTTCACCTGTATATTAACCCCCAAGTGTTCACCTGAAGATTAACCCCCAAGTGTTCACCTGAAGATTAACCCCCAAGTGTTCACCTGAAGATTAACCCCCAAGTGTTCACCTGTAGATTAACCCCCAAGTGTTCACCTGAAGATTAACCCCCAAGTGTTCACCTGAAGATTAACCCCCAAGTGTTCACCTGAAGATTAACCCCCAAGTGCTCACCTGTAGATAATGACGAAAATTACGATGTTATTTACTTAGACTTTAACAAAGCATTTGACAGAGTACCGCATCAGAGGCTTCTGAGAAAAATTAAGGCTCATGGTATCGAGGGGAAAGTTTTAAATTGGATAAAATCATGGCTCACCGATAGAACACAGAGGGTCAGCGTAGATGGTGTTAAATCTGAGTGGGGCCGTGTAACCAGTGGGGTTCCCCAGGGGTCAGTACTAGGCCCACTCTTGTTCATAATCTACATAAACGATTTAGATACTGGGATCAGCAGTGACATAAGCAAGTTTGCGGATGACACCAAAATAGGGCGGCAAATTAATTCAGGGCAGGATGCAAATGCATTACAGGAGGATCTAAATAAACTGCAGGGGTGGTCTGAAAAATGGCAAATGAAATTCAACACCAGCAAGTGCAGCGTACTTAATATTGGAAGAACAAATACTTATAATGTATACAGCCTGAACAACATCAACCTAGGGAAGTTGACTTGTGAAAGAGACCTAGGGGTACTTGTAAGCCCGGACCTACGGCCTAGAAAACAGTGCGTTAATGTTCGAAATAAGACAAACAGAGTATTGGGTTTTATATCTAGAAGTGTAAGTAACAAGAGTGCAGAGATCTTATTGCAACTATATCTTGCGCTAGTCAGGCCGCACCTCGATTATGCGGTTCAGTTCTGGTGCCCCTATTATAGAATGGATATCAATTCACTAGAGTCGGTGCAGCGCAGAATGACGAAAATGATTCCGGGACTTAGAAACCTTCCATATCAGGATAGGTTAAAGAAACTTAACTTGCATTCCCTGGAAAGACGAAGAGTGCGGGGAGATATGATAGAAGTATTTAAGTGGGTGAAAGGAATCAATAAAGGGGATATAGATAAAGTTCTTATAATATCCGAGCAGGATAGGGCTAGGAGCAACGGATTTAAGTTGGATAAGTTTAGGTTTAGGAGGGAGATAGGAAGAAACTTGTTCACAAATAGGGTAGTGGACGAGTGGAACAAGCTTAGCAACTATGTGGTAAGTGCTGGAACGCTGGAAAGTTTCAAAAGGAGGCTGGATAGATTCATGGATGATAGAGAGTGGTAGTAACTCTCGACAGGAGCTGCCATGCACAGGCCAACCGGCCTATTGTAGACTCCTTATTTTCTTATGTTCTAACCCCCAAATGCTCACCTGTAGATTAACCAGCAAGTGCTCACCTGAAGATTAACCCCCAAGTGCTCACCTGTAGATAAACCAGCAAGTGCTCACCTGTAGATTAACCCCCAAGTGCTCACCTGAAGATTAACCCCCAAGTGCTCACCTGTAGATAAACCAGCAAGTGCTCACCTGTAGATTAACCCCCAAGTGCTCACCTGAAGATTAACCCCCAAGTGCTCACCTATAGATTAACCCCCAAGTGCTCACCTGTAGATAAATCCCCAAGTGCTCACCTGAAGATTAACCCCCAAGTGCTCACCTGTAGATTAATCCCCAAGTGCTCACCTGAAGATTAACCCCCAAGTGCTCACCTGTAGATTAACCCCCAAGTGCTCACCTGAAGATTAACCCCCAAGTGCTCACCTGAAGATTAACCTCCAAGTGCTCACCTGTAGATTAATCCCCAAGTGCTCACCTGTAGATTAACCTCCAAGTGCTCACCTGTAGATTAACCCCCAAGTGCTCACCTGTAGATTAACCTCCAAGTGCTCACCTGTAGATTAATCCCCAAGTGCTCACCTGTAGATTAACCCCCAAGTGCTCACCTGTAGATTAATCCCCAAGTGCTCACCTGAAGATTAACCCCTAAGTGCTCACCTGTAGATTAACCCCCTAGTACTCACCTGAAGATTAACCCCCAAGTGCTCACCTGTAGATTAACCCCCTAGTGCTCACCTGTAGATTAACCCCCAAGTGCTCACCTGTAGATTAATCCCCAAGTGCTCACCTGAAGATTAACCCCTAAGTGCTCACCTGAAGATTAACCCCCAAGTGCTCGCCTGTAGATTAACCCCCAAGTGCTCACCTGAAGATTAACCCCCAAGTGCTGACCTGTAGATTAACCCCCAAGTGCTCACCTGTAGATTAACCCCCAAGTGCTCACCTGTAGATTAACCCCCAAGTGCTCACCTGTAGATTAACCCCCAAGTGCTCACCTGAAGATTAACCCCTAAGTGCTCACCTGAAGATTAACCCCCAAGTGCTCACCTGTAGATTAACCCCCAAGTGCTCACCTGTAGATTAATCCCCAAGTGCTCACCTGAAGATTAACCCCCAAGTGCTCACCTGTAGATTAACCCCCAAGTGCTCACCTGAAGATTAACCCCCAAGTGCTCACCTGTAGATTAACCCCCAAGTGCTCACCTGTAGATTAACCCCCAAGTGCTCACCTGTAGATTAACCCCCAAGTGCTCACCTGTAGATTAACCCCCAAGTGCTCACCTGAAGATTAACCCCCAAGTGCTCACCTGTAGATTAACCCCCAAGTGCTCACCTGTAGATTAACCCCCAAGTGCTCACCTGTAGATTAACCCCCAAGTGCTCACCTGTAGATTAATCCCCAAGTGCTCACCTGAAGATTAACCCCCAAGTGCTCACCTGTAGATTAACCCCCAAGTGCTCACCTGAAGATTAACCCCCAAGTGCTGACCTGTAGATTAACCCCCAAGTGCTCACCTGTAGATTAACCCCCAAGTGCTCACCTGTAGATTAATCCCCAAGTGCTCACCTGTAGATTAACCCCCAAGTGCTCACCTGAAGATTAACCCCCAAGTGCTGACCTGTAGATTAACCCCCAAGTGCTCACCTGTAGATTAACCCCCAAGTGCTCACCTGTAGATTAACCCCCAAGTGCTCACCTGTAGATTAACCCCCAAGTGCTCACCTGTAGATTAACCCCCAAGTGCTCACCTGAAGATTAACCCCCAGTTTAACAACACTGAAACTATCGGAAGGGGGGAAGGGGGGGGGGGGCCTAATGCAAATGGTCTCACTGATGGTCTATTGGTCTCATGGTCTCAGTCTACACCAAAACACCGCAGGAACTTACCTTATTCTTGAGGGCATTCCTCCTGAAAAATGCCTTACAGGACTCACAAGTAATGGCATTAAAGTTGTAACCCAATGCCCGGTCACCACACACACCGCATTTCTTGGAATCTGCACGTTTGCCTCCTGATGTTGACGCCTCATCTGAAGGGGAGTGGATCAGTTCGTCTCCCGGGGAACCAAGGTTGTCTTCCATCATCCCTGACGACCCAACAGGCTGCCACCCCGTTTGTAGCCAATATGTTTCTTCTCCGCTCACATACCTGGAACAAACACAGAAGTTATATATATATATGTTGGTACACGGTGCATTCCTTCCACTCACACACCTGTCAGTAAACACATACCTTCCACTCACACACCTGGAACAAACGCAGAAGTTATATATATATATATGTTGGTACACGGTGCATTCCTTCCACTCACACACCTGTCAGTAAACACATACCTTCCACTCACACACCTGGAACAAACGCAGAAGTTATATATATATATGTTGGTACACGGTGCATTCCTTCCACTCACACACCTGTCAGTAAACACATACTTTCCACTCACACACCTGTCAGTAAACACATACCTTCCACTCACATACCTGTCAGTAAACACATACCTTCCACTCACACACCTGTCAGTAAACACAAACTTTCCACTCACACACCTGTCAGTAAACACAAACCTTCCACTCACACACCTGTCAGTAAACACATACCTTCCACTCACACACCTGTCAGTAAACACATACCTTCCACTCACACACCTGTCAGTAAACACATACCTTCCACTCACACACCTGTCAGTAAACACATACCTTCCACTCACACACTTTGTATATAATATTAAAAGTCCAACTCCAGCATCAGGCAGAGTACAGAAGCTCAAATTGTTTCCTAAAATATCTAGAATAATGAGTTGTCAGGCCTTTGGGGTCCTCGATATAACCTAATCTAACCTGACCTGATCTAAATTGACCTAACTAAACATGACCTAATCTAACCTAACCTAACCTAACCTGATCTAAATTGACCTAACCAAACATGACCTAATCTATCCGAACTTGAGATAACCTAACCTGATCTAGCCTAACTTGACCTAAACAAAGGTAACCTAACTTGATATTGATAACAGTTTATTTAGCTCGAAAAATACAGAGCTAATTGAGAGCTTGACCTGACATAACCTAACTTGACCTAACCTGACCTAACCTGATCAAAGCTAACCTAACCTATCCACACATATAAACAAAAAAAAACAAATTCAACCACTACACACACACACACACACACACACACACATACTCACACACACACACATACACACGAAACGAATTCAACCACTACACACACACACACACACATACTCACACACACACGCACACACACACATAGTCACACACACACACACACACACACACATACTCACACACACACACACACACACACAAACACACGAAACGAATTCAACCACTACACACACACACACATACACACACACACACACACACAAACACACACACACACACACACACATACTCACACACATACTCACACACACATAGTCACACACACACACACACACACATACTCACACACACACACACACACACACACACACACATACTCACACACACACACACACACACACACACATACACACGAAACGAATTCAACCACTACACACACACACACATAGTCACACACACACACACACACACACATACTCACACACACACACACACACACATACACACACACCACAACCCCATCCAGCCCATACGTGCACGAACTGATCGCTATAAGAACAGCCCAGTCCCAACCATTGTAAAAATTATCAATAACTTGTAATAAACCAGTGTATTCACTCCCAGTAAACACTGCTCCTTACACTGTCACTATGTTGAAATGAACTGTAGTTTGAGCTTTTCCCCGTCTAGTTATTATATGTCTTATTTGTGTCACTTATGTTACTTGTATATTATTTGTAATTCGTAACCCATTCCCCAAATATGTAACTGTATATTTTCAGCCTTCTGGCTGCCAAGCTCTTTCAATAAACCGTTAATTATTATTATTATTATTACACACACACACACAAAATGAATTCAACCACACACACACACACACAATGAATTCAACCACTACACACACACACACACA
The DNA here is from genome assembly GCA_958450375.1 of Homarus gammarus. Classification (NCBI taxonomy): domain Eukaryota; kingdom Metazoa; phylum Arthropoda; class Malacostraca; order Decapoda; family Nephropidae; genus Homarus; species Homarus gammarus. The sequence continues at coordinate 173,694 of CAUDMG010002766.1, read as the reverse complement.
CACAACAAAAGCTAATAACTCACTGGAACATCTTCATGACAGCTACAATAACCAATAATAACGAGACTACATAACCTACCCTGTGTATGTCTAGTGAGGAGGGAAGAAACAGCCATACTATGATAAGATAACAATAAGATAATGATAACACCATCGCTTACACAACCTACCTAGTTATCAGATGCTACCGCCGTGGGCTGCAAGACTAAGCTAACCTAAGCTAACCTAAGCTAACCTATCCGAATTGGTTTTATTTTACAAAAGATTTTGAACTTTATATACCAGGTGGGAATGGATAATAGAGACACAATTGAATTTTATGTACTTTTCAGTTTGAAGTGATGTTATGTGCGTGAAATTGAGTTAATTATGGATCCCACATGCGCAAATTGAGTTAATTATGGATCCCACATGCGCAAATTGAGTTAATTATGGATCACACATGCGCAAATTGAGTTAATTATGGCTCCCACATACGCAAATTGAGTTAAGTATGGATCACACATGCGCAAATTGAGTTAATTATGGCTCCCACATGCGCAAATTGAGTTAATTATGGCTCACACATGCGCAAATTGAGTTAATTATGGCTCACACATGCGCAAATTGAGTTAATTATGGCTCCCACATGCGCAAATTGAGTTAAGTATGGATCACACATGCGCAAATTGAGTTAATTATGGATCCCACATGCGCAAATTGAGTTAATTATGGATCACACATGCGTAATTTGAGTTAAGTATGGCTCACATGCGCAAATTGAGTTAATTATGGCTCCCACATGCGTAAATTGAGTTAATTATGGCTCCCACATGCGCATTATTGAGTGACGTCATCCAGTCGTGACTAATGATGTACAGACATTTAAATTTCCATCACCAGGCTGACAATGACCGTGATGGAGGCTGAGTGTGTTAAGTTAGGGTAAATGACTCGTTTTCGTGTTCTCCTCTACTCAAAACCCAGCCATAAATGAAGGTCACATTCGTTTAAAACTCACTGGAAAAATATATTGGTTAACCCATTGGGGCTCATGTGTGAATGGAAAAATTTACCACCTAAACTAACCAGTGTGTGTCGACAATTGCTCACAAGATAAATGCTATGTTAAGTTATGTTATTATTATTATTATTATTATTATTAGTGTTATTATTATTATTATTAGTATGTATTATTATTATTATTATTATTATTATTATTATTATTATTATATTTCGCCCCCGAGACGCCACCCGAATCCCGACAACAACTGGGCATTTACAACTCATCAATTTTAACACACGAGTAAAACAATAACAACAACATTCACAACTCATCAATTTTAACACACGAGTAAAACAATAACAACAACATTCACAACTCATCAATTTTAACACACGAGTAAAACAATAACAACAGCATTCACAACTCATCAAATTTAACACACGAGTAAAACAATAACAACAGCATTCACAACTCATCAATTTTAACACACGAGTAAAACAATAACAACAGCATTCACAACTCATCAATTTAACACACGAGTAAAACAATAACAACAGCATTCACAACTCATCAAATTTAACACACGAGTAAAACAATAACAACAGCATTCACAACTCATCAATTTTAACACACGAGTAAAACAATAACAACAACATTCACAACTCATCAAATTTTAACACACGAGTAAAACAATAACAACAACATTCACAACTCATCAAATTTTAACATAAATCAAATTCTATTAACCGGGAAATTTAACTTAAATGTATATTAGTATTAAATTAAAATAACACTGGTGGAGTTTAATTTAATTACTAACCAGTAACTAATAATAAGATGTGTTGAGATTGTCTGTCTGTCTGTTTTTATGTCTGTCTATCTAATTATCTGTCCGTCTGTATGTCTGTCTTCCTACGATATGTAGGTATGTATGTATGTATAAACAAGTACATTATTTCCACACTCTGGGGAGAGAGAGAGAGAGGATGTTATTTTGACGCTGACTTAACCTTGGTATTTTAACAGAAGACAAGCATATGTATGTTTTGATATGTCATTTACTACTGTAATTTTTAACATAATTTACCCCTTGAGTATAATGATTTAACCCCTTGAGTATGATGATTTAACCCCTTGAGTATGATGATTTAACCATGACAGTGTAGGTATATAAACAGTGCACCTAGACAATGTAGGTATATAAACAATGTACCTAGACAGTGTAGGTATATAAACAATGTACCTAGACAGTGTAGGTATATAAACAATGTACCTAGACAGTGTAGGTATATAAACAATGTACCTAGACAGTGTAGGTATATAAACAATGCACCTAGACAATGTAGGTATATAAACAATGTACCTAGACAGTGTAGGTATATAAACAATGTACCTAGACAGTGTAGGTATATAAACAATGTACCTAGACAGTGTAGGTATATAAACAATGTACCTAGACAGTGTAGGTATATAAACAATGTACCTAGACAGTGTAGGTATACAAACAATGTACCTAGACAGTGTAGGTATACAAACAATGTACCTTGACAGTTCAGGTATAAACAAAATTTAGATAGACAGACAGACACAGAGACATACAGACATACACAGACAGACACACAGACAGACATACACAGACACACACAGACAGACATACACAGAGAGACACCCAGACACACTTACCTTGAATGCTGTGAACCATACCAAGGATTCAACTTAATAGGCCAAACACAAGCTTGGCCACCATCAGCAACCACCCAGGCTTCACCACCACCTTCCGTCATCCCATCACCACCTTCCGTCCCTTCCTTACCCATATCTACCCCTCCCGTCAACACCCTATCCTCCATCTTAACCGAGAAGGGAGGTTCCATCACAGAGTCTGGGGTAGTAAATGAGTAAAATGAATTGTGTTGAATTTCAGGATTTTGCATCGCCTGGGTGTTGGATAGGACTGTAGGTGGGGTTCTTGGGGATGATGGTAGGACTCCACACGATATAGCCGGGGATGATGGTAGGACTCCAGGAGGCTCAGAAGGCAAGGCATCAGTACCCATTAACTCTTCTTCATAAGGTGGGTGATATTGAGCACTGACCTCGCAATATCTGCCGGGAATATTACCACCCTCCGGTACGCCATTATCCGGAGGCGAGTGTTCCAGTGACACGGGAGAATATAAGAAGGTGTACCATGGCTGCTCTGAGTCGGTCCATTCTTCAAGACCAGCCATACCTGTACATGTCATTGGTCTACCTGGAAAGTGGTCTTCTGTGCTTCTGTTGCTGCCGCTGCTGCCTGGAGTCTGATCTTCCGAAATGCAGTTGCCTGGAATCTGGGCTTCTGAAATGCTTCTATCTGGAGTCTGGTCTCCCGAAATGCAGCTGCCTGGAATCTGGTCTTCCAAAATGCAGCTGCCTGGAATCTGGTCTTCCAAAATGCAGCTGCCTGGAATCTGGTCTTCCAAAATGCAGCTGCCTGGAATCTGGTCTTCCAAAATGCAGCTGCCTGGAGCTTGGGAATCCAGTAACTTACATCCTGTGGTCCCAGCCTGTTGATCTTTCGGTCTTTTAAGTATGACCGTAACGCACTGACCAGAAACCTCTTCAGTGGACGTGGAGGGTGTAGAAGGCCCAGTGGGTGTATCCTGCGAGGGTGTAGAGGGCGTAGTTATCGTGGTTAAGGTGTCCTCAGTGGGTGTACTGGATTGACTCACTTGAATGGACATGATCAGTTCCAACTCACTGACTCAAACCATCTCATAGGTTAGGTTAAGTTAGGTTAGGGTTAGGTTAGGGTTAGGATAGTGTTCGATTAGGTTAATGTTAGGATACGTTAGGTTAGTGTTAGGTTAGTGTTAGATTAGTGTAAGGTTAGGTTAATGTTAGGATACGTTAGGTTAGTGTTAGGTTAGTGTTAGATTAGTGTAAGGTTAGGTTAATGTTAGGATACGTTAGGTTAGTGTTAGGTTATGCGTCGACAACCTCAGATGGGACAAAAACAAACAAAAACGAATCGTGGTGCGGACAGAGAGAAGAGGAGAGAGAATGTTGATGGGCACAGAGTCACGTTGGCACTGTCGTTGGCACTAAGAGATCACCACAGGAAGAGCAAAAGAGGCGGGGTTTAGAGGGGGGGGAGGAGGGGAAGGGGGGTAGGGCTAGAGGAGGAGAGGGGAGGGTGAAAGGAGGATCTGACAACAAAAGAGCATCGCGTGGCACTGAGAAGCAGGAGGAGGAAGAGGCATAGTAAAATGGGGAGGATGAGGAGACGAAAGCCTTAAAATGGTTAAATCATCATACTCAAAGGGTTAAATCATCATACTCAAGGGGTTAAATCATCATACTCAAGGGTTAAGTCCTCATACTCAAGGGGTTAAATCATCATACTCAAGGGTTAAATCATCATACTCAAGGGGTTAAATCATCATACTCAAGGGGTTAAATCATCATACTCAAGGGGTTAAGTCCTCATACTCAAGGGGTTAAATCATCATACTCAAGGGGTTAAATCATCATACTCAAGGGGTTAAATCATCATACTCAAGGGGTTAAGTCATCATACTCAAGGGGTTAAATCATCATACTCAAGGGGTTAAGTCCTCATACTCAAGGGGTTAAATCATCATACTCAAGGGGTTAAATCATCATACTCAAGGGGTTAAATCATCATACTCAAGGGGTTAAATCATCATACAAATTCTCTCTTTCACACACACACACACACACACACACACACCTTATCTCTCCCCCTCAGACCTATTTCCGCTTGACCAACAAACACACAATCTGTAGTGACAAAGACTTCAAAAACGCAATGATTCCAACACTATACAGAAAATATACCATGTTTTAATGTGTGTGTGTGTGTGTGTGTGTGTGTGTGTGTGTGTGTGTGTGTGTGTGTGTGTGTATGTATGTATGTATGTGTGTGTGTGTGTGTGTGTGTGTGTGTGATTTGATTTTGCCGCTTGCAGCGGCTACTTTATTGTGCACCCCACACTCATCCTGTGAGCGGTAGCGCAAAAGGATTACAGAGTAGGGTTTACAAAGGGTCATAATAATTAACCCCGGTTGTCAGGATATTATGGCACTGAAAGTTACACAGTATTTCATTTACATTATTTGTTTAGTTCTATACATAAAGGGTAACTTATTCACAAATGCGTGAGAACAGGCGTGTGAGGCAGTATGTCTGGCCTCACACTTTGTTATTCACATTTACGTGGGAGGTATTCAAGCACATTGCGTATTTGGTTCTGTACATGAGAACTGACATAGATACTAAGTGCAAAAAAGTGGATACAATCTTAATATGTCGGCTATCTTGCCATTAGAGATGAAGTGTTGTGCCATTTCACACACAGTGTGCTTGGACCTGTCCCTAAAAGGTTCTATCTTCACACAGTCGAGGACGTAGTGTTCAAGTGTGTGGCCATATGTATGGCCACACACTTTACATTTAGTTTTGTTTACATCTGCTTGAGGAACATACTGCCAAAGGTACTTATATCCTAACCTTAATCTAGCGGTTACAACATCTTGTAATCTAGTGATCTTGTTACTTGCTCCATATACATGTTTCAGTTGATAGTTTACCATGGTGTGTGTGTGTGTGTGTGTGTGTGTGTGTGTGTGTGTGTGCAGCGTCGTGACCTGTACACGGCCTTCATCGACCTAACCACGGCCTTCGACTCGGTCAACAGGGAAGCCCTCTGGTGGACCCTCAGCCGTCCTTGCTGCCCACCAAAATTCATCGCCATTATGAGGCAACTCCACGATGTCATGAACGGCAGTGTCCTGCACAACGGCACCCAGTCAGAGTTCTTCCCCATCCAAACGGGGGTTAAACAAGGATGTGTACTGGCACCAACTCTCTTTTCCATTTTCTTGGCTGCCTTCCTTACTCTTGCCAGAGCCAATTTAGCCAGCGGGGTGGACATAAAGACCGGGTGAAGGATCTTTTCAACATAAGACAACTCCTGGCAAGAACAAAGGTGCCGGCAGCTTCCATTATTGAACTTCAGTATGCAGACGACCTCACCCTTGTCGCTCACACTGAACACAACCTACAGGAGATCCTGAACACCTACACAGATGGGTACACACACTTCGGCCTTGAGGTGAATGTATGTAAGACTCAGATTCTCTCTCAACCTGCCACCTGTCCACCACCGCGGACATCGATGAAGAGATTCAGCACCGGATCAGATGTGAATCTCAAGCCTTTGGCAGACTCTGAAACCTTGTCTTCAGCTAGGGAGCTGAAATTATCTACAAAGGTGCACGTATATCGAGCAGTGGCCCTCCCCACCCTGCTATATGGCAGTGAGACATGGGTCACATACAGGAAGCACCTCAAGGCACTTGAAATCTTTCACCAGCATAGTCTACGTTCCATCCTCCAAGTTCGCTGGGAAGACAAGAGAACAAATGCCAGTATTCTTGCTGACACCAACTGTAGGAGCATCGAGGCTACCATTATCCATGAACAACTACACTGGACTGGCCATGCTACCCGCATGGACGACAGTAGACTGCCAAAGCAGCTACTTTACAGTCACCAAACGAATAGTAAACGTAACCTGGGAGACGATTACTCCACACCGTAACGCTTGGAGGAGCACCACACGAGAAGGTGTCAATACTTTCGAGTTAGCCCAACTGCATACCGAGGCAGACAAGCGCCAACGCCGGAAAGACGCTGCCGCCGCCCCTCCCGCACTAGATGTAGCCCTCCACACGTGCAACATCTGTGACCAACCCTGCCGGTCCCGTATCGGCCTCTCTAGTCACCTCAGAGCTCACCAACCTAGGTGACATCCCTAATAACTCATATCATTGTATCATTGCTGGATGATCATCATACTCGATTACCAGTGACAGTAAAGTAGTAATAAGTAAGAATACCCGGCATCAGTATTCCTACACGAGACGATAGATAACAGGATAACACACCAGTACTTAAGATAACGTATTGAGAGATATAGCAATTACAGATCTTATCGTCAAAGGAAAGTAGTCAGCTTGAAAGGGAATTCATAGTCCCTGAAAGAAAGTAACCAGCTTTATACACATCTAGCCTCTCAAGATTCAGGTACAAGGCATCACAGGCAAGATTTTGATGTGGGTACCAGTTTCCTCAAATACAAGTATCAAGCCCCAATGGAAAGAGATCTCTAAGTGATGTTACAACCTGAAAGTTCTCTCACTACCAGTAAGGAACAACATTAAATCTAGAAATCTTTGGTAGTGTTGATTGCAATTTTGTTATCATACGTGACTCAGCAGATGTAGTAAGATAACTCCACCAGGGTCAGGGTGATATGTATGATAACTACTGAATGTGGTTATTTTTTTATAATTAAATGCGGTACAAAATTGGATAAATATGATGACGATAATAATAATAATAAATAACAATAATAATAAAACAGCAAAAACTACCCAAATTAAACACACACACACACACACACACAAGCTCACAAGGAAGAGAGTTGGGAGGGAAACTGAGAGATAAATGAGAGAGAATTATACAGAAAAGAACTAAATATAGGGAAAATAAAAACAAGAGATTGAAGAGACATTAAGACGTACATTTAAAGGGGGAATATAGTAAAGGGAAAAAAGTATAAATGTTGGGAAAAAATACAAAGAATTTTTTCCATAATCTACTTTTTTTCTCCATAGTTTTTTCAATAGAGGTTTTACATCTAACGAACCCTCGATATAACGGACTTTCATCTATATTTAGTTATTTTGAAGTTTATTAAAGAAACGTTTTACTGAGTATACTTTTCAAGCCTGGATTCGCCGCTATATATATCAGCTAATCTATCTATCACTACAAAAAACGCCCTTTACATCACTTAAAAGACAGATGTACATAGACAGATATACAGAGTGGCAGAGACATACAAAATAAACTTAAAGAAATTTATATAGTCAATTGCTCCTTTATACACACACAAAATTTTAATGGTTTTAAATACGGGAAATATTATTATTATTATTGTTGTTGTTGTTGTTATTGTTATTATTATTATTACTGTTGCTTAAGTATTATCACTACCCAATTACCACCATAATTTTTACCACCCAACAAAGCAATTATTAAGTGCTTCCGGGATCCGCCCTCAAGATAAATATTCAGTAAACCGTCAATATATTCATTAATTAATCCGTTCTGTGTTGTTCGATCACTTTAAACATTTTATTTATGTTCTGTTTACAAGATTAGTAATTTGGCGGTCTGTTCAGTAGCTAGGTTATGGTTGGTCGGGCTAGAAGGGGAGAAAGAGAGAACACATATTTACAGATAGTTGCCGGAAATTCATCATTATTGGCCAATCACAACCTTCGTTACCAGCCAATGACAACCTCTGATACCAAGTGACATGTGAGGGAGATTGTGGTATAACACACACACAACCACGTCACCATCAACCATACCAAGACCATGGTTATGCACATCAACCTCTCCTCCGACATTGTCCCACCTCCCTCCATTACTCTAGGTCCCAACACACTCCAGGTTGTAGATTCCACGAAGCTCCTCGGCGTCACCATAGACAACAAACTAAATCGGAAACCACACGTCAATGAAGTTGTCAAATCCTCCAGTTTCCGTCTCCACCTCCTCCGCCGACTCAAGTCCCTCGGAGTTCCTGCACACGAGCTCCTCAGTGTTTACACAACATTCATACTTCCCA
>CAUDMG010002766.1:40000-160000 GCA_958450375.1 Homarus gammarus | reverse complement strand
AAAAACACCATATAATAAATTTCTTTCGTTTTAAATATGAAATACGAAAAAATAATATACAAATTATTAAATCATGGGCTGATATAAAACAAATATTAACCATTTATTTCAAACTTAATGAAATAATACAGACTTAACCAACACTAACCCAGGTACAGATGCATTCAGGAGCCAGTACATGCCTAGTACTTACCAACAGTGTGTAACAGAGACGTGACCAACTACCCAATTAACAAACAGACCAATTAGTAGCCAAGAGGATAAAACTACACTAACATTAAGCCATTGATGGATGTATAACAAACTCAAGCTATCACGTGAACATTACAACCCTCACCCTTCCTCCCTTATATCTAACATTTATACTCAATTAATCTACGTTACTTACCCTGTCACGTGTAGATTATCAGTTGTATCATTAGGTTATATGGAGTAATAGTCCGGGAAAAGCACAAATAAGAGATAATTTAAGGAGATTCACAGATATTCCTACAATGAATCATCTTTTGTTTACGTTTATCCAAGATGGTGTCCGGATCCTTCTTCTCGATTGTGACTTTATCTTAAATTAACCATCATTTAACCCTATTACTCTTATATTAATTATATTATTTTATCCATAATATATCACATATAATCATATTTATTTTATATATTATTTTATAACTTAATAATATTGCTATATAGTTAAATTAATTATATTAAGTAAATAGGAAACTCCTACTTAAACCGAACACATTATTTCCCGCGCTCTTCTACGTCATAACAGAAAACTTTTTTATGGTAAACTATAATAAAACTTAAATTAAAGTAGCAAAATTAAACAACAGTATATAATAGTTTATGTAGAGAACTCGTACCAATATCAGAATTTCTAAGTACTGGCTCTGTTACGGGGAGATATGATAGAAGTATTTAAGTGGGTGAAAGGAATCAATAAAGGGGATATAGATAAAGTTCTTATAATATCCGAGCAGGATAGGACTTGGAGCAACTGATTTAAGTTGGATAAGTTTAGGTTTAGGAGGGAGATAGGAAGGAACTGGTTCACAAATAGGGTGGTGGACGAGTGGAACAAGCTTAGCAACTTTGTAGTAAGTGCTGGAACGCTGGAAAGTTTCAAAAGGAGGCTGGATAGATTCATGGGTGATAGAGAGTGGTAGTAACTCTCGACAGGAGCTGCCATGCACAGGCCAACCGGCCTATTGCAGACTCCTTATTTTCTTATGTTGGCAAGTACTGGCTCTTTGTTACACACTGTTGACAAGTACTGGCTCTGTTACTGTTGGCAAGTACTGGCTATTTGTTACACACTGTTGGCAAGTACTGGCTCTTTGTTACACACTGTTGACAAGTACTGGCTCTGTTACTGTTGGCAAGTACTGGCTCTTTGTTACACACTGTTGACAAGTACTGGCTCTGTTACACACTGTTGACAAGTACTGGCTCTCTGTTACACATTGTTGACAAGTACTGGCGCTCTGTTACACACTGTTGACAAGTACTGGCTCTCTGTTACACACTATTGACAAGTACTGGCTCTGTTACACTATTGATTAGTACTGGCTCTCTGTTACACACTGTTGACAAGTACTGGCTCTGTTACACACCATTAGTAAGTACTGGCTCCCTGTATCATAGCTGACATCACACTCACCAACACATTATAAAAATTAAACAAACTCAGTATTCACACTTTATTATAAAAATTGTACAGTTACGAGATACTAACATCAGTATACCCCATAAAAAACTAATTCTCGGGTATTATTCGTCAAGATGCTGTTGACATATTCGGCATCGCTCGATAATTTGTGATGTTGGTTTACGTTTTTCAAGATGATACAAAAGTTAAAGAAATATTTGAGAGAATGAGAGAAAGTGAGAGAGAGAGAGAAAGTGTGTGTGTGTGTGTGTCCTCTTGAGAAACATCACATTGAATTTCTTCCCGGGTAGACAAGTGTAGGGTAGCCATCGCAGCAAACGAGACGAACAGAGACTTACGTAGCTAGTAAGGTCTTCCACCAGGAGGGCCTAAAATAGAACAGAGACAAGAAGATTAGTCACCCCAGCTTATTTCTCCATACATTTTTGACCAAAGATTCCAAGTAAAATGTATATCTGTACAATTTATAATTTCATTGCTAAAATATACAATACATTTATTCTGTTTGGCATCTTTCCAGTATAAGCTTATTGAAAGGACTTATTTATGTTTAATTTACTTTTCTAAATTAAATTTGGTCATTGGAGGTTTATATAGTTCACATCCAAGGGGACATAGTACATCCTAGTCTAATACTCACATATATTTCAACTATTTTACTCTCTGTCCTGCCCTGCCCTGCCCTATACACTTGTAATAGCCCTCCCACAACACCTTTCTCTTCACCCTATTATACACCTTTACAAAATCAACTATAAACCATTAAAACCTTCTGTAAGTAATAAAAAAACAGCATAAAACTTATTAAAACACAACAAAGAAGGAAAAACGATAAAACAGATTTATTTTGGGGGGGTTTAAATCAGCCAACATTGCCAAGAGGTGCACGAGTTTATAGAATGTCTCTCCCTTAACTCAGTGTCTCAAGAAACAGGGAGAGAGAGAGAGGGACATTTTCCTGGGACAGCCTATATATGTGGAGGGGAGGAGAGTCAAGGGGTAAGAACATAGGGAAAAGATTATAAGAAATAACATTATTCACCTGAGGAGACAGAGACCGTACAGAGCCGCCATCAGGTAACTTGAGGAAGTGTGCCAACTGGCTGTAAAACACTTGATGGTGATGTACTCGTCATCTATACTGTGAAGGTTAGACTCGAGGAATGTTTCCGGGTCGTCCTTAGTCATGGTAACAGAATTGAACGATAGTCGAGAAAGCCGATATAATTAACCTCGGGTAATAGAACGTGGCAAGAGCGTCTCGGTGTAACCTTTACCATAAGGTGGTGGAGACGGAGCAGTGAAATATAATAGTGTAGTGACTTATTGGTGTGAACATTATAATAAACCATTATTACCTCCTCTCATGATGGAGCCAGTAGGTGGTGCCATGGGTCCTCCTCTACCCATGTGAGGGGGCATACCACCCATCATATGGGGCGGCATACCCCCCGGTGGACCTCCCCTGGGAGACACGTTCAACTGAGGGCCGGCACGGGCGGCAGGCTGCATCATCTGCTGGGAGGGGCCGCCCACCCCGCGTACTGGACCCTGCAGACCGCTTCCACCGGTCCCGGGCATGCCACGTCCGGCGGGGCGTCCCACGCCTGGTCCGGGTGAAGATCCTGGCAGGTTGACGCGTGGGCCGTCCTGCTGATGGCAAAGACAATATTTTATTATCTAAAGCCCTAAGAGGAGAGTAATGTAACATAGAGTATACAACATCGAGGTGATCACAGCCACAATAGATAAAGTCAATACCTCTGTTGGTGGTGGCCCCTCCAGGGTCATGGTGACGATGGTCTCTCCTCTCAGCAGCAACAGACCCATCGTTCTCTTCTCCTGCTTCTCCTCCTTGGTCTTCTTCCCCCGCACACACCGGAACTCCTCGCAGTCTGACAGGATCACGTTCATGTGTTTGTCGAACGCTGGAATAACAAGCCGGGTGTTAGAAGACTGGCCAGGACTTGTGTGCTCACATGGCTCACAGATGGATGGGAGTTGTCATGAAACAAATGGTAAACTACAGGAAACTAAGAGATGAAATATTGACAAATGTTTTTATAAGTGATGTAAAGTTAACTACACCCACACCACCCACCCACCCACACCAACCAACTTCCTCTATCCATGGCAGGGACGTGAACAGTGACGAGAACTAACACAAAAGATCGCTTCGTCTTGCCTCGTGTTAGGTCCCACAAGACGTACACATGACCAAAGATACACCAACCCTCCCTGGCTCTCGTGTTGACAATACCTGGTGAAGTAAGGCTGTGTGTAATGGTGATTGGTGGATATCACGGCTGTATCACTGTCAGGATTAATATTAAACAATCCAAAGGGAGAAATTGCCAGGTAAAATCGCCAGCAAAAGAGCCATGGTTGATGTGTCTTTAGCTGACCGCACCTACACCACACCTCACCTTTGAAAATCCCAATAAAGGTGCGGCTATCCTGCATGGTGATCTTCATGCGATAGCCAATGTGACTGAGCATCTTGTTGTTTTTGGAGAAAGTCTGAAAACAGATGAGATATTAGCTAGTGAAATTCATCATAAGTTTACATTAAATAATTATATACCCAAGGCAGTTTAGGTACAGTAAGTATTATTGTAGTTTAAGTTAGGTTAGGTAAAACTAGACTGGTTAACGTTATTGGGTATTATTGCAGATTGGTACGACTTGACCTGTTCTGATGGGTAGGAGTTGTCCAGCACCTGAGGCCAGCCAATGGACCAATATTTACAAAACTTGCTTTTACTATATTTTTTTACGGTCAATCTACAGTCTTACACCGATCTTTCTTTGGATATTAGAAATATGTTTTTCTTGTAGTATTTGATGAGTTTCAAACCAATTTTAAATTAATTTCCTCCAAAAATCACTGTGTTTTTTTAAATACCCCCGCCCACCAGCCAACAACCTTAAGGTCAAATTTGGATTTTTTTTTTAGTAAATCACAAAAATAAAATACCAACCAATCCAATCCAACCCAACCCAACCTAACCCCCTTTGTTCATGCCCCCACATCTTGGACAAAGAACGTTGTTCAGTAATACACAGTGTTTTATAAAAAAAAAAAAAAAAAAAAATGAAAATGGCCTCGCCAATTATCTAATGAAACTCGGCAACTGACGTAAAATAATCGTTATCACAATGTCGGCACAGCGTGAGAGGAGGGGTGTCAGACCTTCTCCACCAAATGTAAGCACATGACACTTGTGATCAACCAAATCTAATAATATTGAAAAATTAATATCTCGGTTATCCTTAATTTCCGGCGGAAAATGTCTTAGAATTGCCTAAACATTATGAAATACATATTAATAACAGTGAGAGAAACACGGGTGTGTGACTATAGCTTCACCTTGTTATTATTACTTTACTGTAGTACGTACTGCCCCAAGTGAGAGAAACACAGGTGTGTGACTATAGCTTCACCTTGTTATTATTACTTTACTGTAGTACGTACCGCCCCAAACTACTGAACATTACACCTCCTATTGTGAGCATTTTGAACCCCATACACCGGGAGGAAATGGATAATAGCGACAATTGAATTTAATTGATTTTACATACTTTTCAGTCTTCGTCTGTGTGAGATGTTATCTGCGTGAGAGCGAGCCCACGAGCGTGTTCACATCACACATGCGTGACGTCTTCCAGTCGTGACCAATGATGTATTGATCTCATCATGCAAATTTTTTTTTGACCGATCAAAAATTTTTTTGTCAACGACCAGTGTGACAATGACCGTGGTCGGTCGTCATTCGTGCTCCTACAATTATTTTAAATTTATTGCCGAGTTTTACGAGAAGGACGACCATGCCGCCCAATTCCTCCATAATCACGGTGTTCTCCCCACGTGTGTTGACCGGCCGCGCTGTTAATTGTCTTCTAAACTCAAACGAGGAGGAGGTCAACGACTCTGAACCTATCTCTGGTCCCTCCTCTTCTAACTCAGATAGTATTGTACTTTAGAACACCGAGCGACCCAAAGTTTTAAACTACCGAATTTATACTAGTTGGAAATGGTTAGGTTAGGTTAAGCTTGGTCTACCGGGGCTCCTAGTTGGGTTATAGGACTCGTTTACCTGAGTGTCCGGGTGGGTTAATGCCGGTAAATAAAATAAAAATTACTTAACCTAACAGCCACAGAACCATGAACCTCACCTAACAGCCACAGAACCATGAACCTCACCTAACAGCCACAGAACCATGAACCTAACCTAACAGCCACAGAACCATGAACCTAACCTAACAGCCACAGAACCATGAACCTAACCTAACAGCCACAGAACCATGAACCTAACCTAACAGCCACAGAACCATGAACCTAACAGCCACAGAACCATGAACCTAACCTAACAGCCACAGAACCATGAACCTAACCTAACAGCCACAGAACCATGAACCTAACCTAACAGCCACAGAACCATGAACCTAACCTAACAGCCACAGAACCATGAACCTAACCTAACAGCCACAGAACCATGAACCTAACAGCCACAGAACCATGAACCTAACCTAACAGCCACAGAACCATGAACCTAACCTAACAGCCACAGAACCATGAACCTAACCTAACAGCCACAGAACCATGAACCTAACCTAACAGCCACAGAACCATGAACCTAACCTAACAGCCACAGAACCATGAACCTGAACCTAACAGCCACAGAACCATGAACCTAACCTAACAGCCACAGAACCATGAACCTAACCTAACAGCCACAGAACCATGAACCTAACCTAACAGCCACAGAACCATGAACCTAACAGCCACAGAACCATGAACCTAACAGCCACAGAACCATGAACCTAACAGCCACAGAACCATGAACCTAACCTAACAGCCACAGAACCATGAACCTAACCTAACAGCCACAGAACCATGAACCTAACCTAACAGCCACAGAACCATGAACCTAACCTAACAGCCACAGAACCATGAACCTAACCTAACAGCCACAGAACCATGAACCTAACCTAACAGCCACAGAACCATGAACCTAACCTAACAGCCACAGAACCATGAACCTAACAGCCACAGAACCATGAACCTAACAGCCACAGAACCATGAACCTAACAGCCACAGAACCATGAACCTAACCTAACAGCCACAGAACCATGAACCTAACCTAACAGCCACAGAACCATGAACCTAACCTAACAGCCACAGAACCATGAACCTAACAGCCACAGAACCATGAACCTAACAGCCACAGAACCATGAACCTAACCTAACAGCCACAGAACCATGAACCTAACCTAACAGCCACAGAACCATGAACCTAACCTAACAGCCACAGAACCATGAACCTAACCTAACAGCCACAGAACCATGAACCTAACCTAACAGCCACAGAACCATGAACCTAACCTAACAGCCACAGAACCATGAACCTAACCTAACAGCCACAGAACCATGAACCTAACCTAACAGCCACAGAACCATGAACCTAACCTAACAGCCACAGAACCATGAACCTAACCTAACAGCCACAGAACCATGAACCTAACCTAACAGCCACAGAACCATGAACCTAACCTAACAGCCACAGAACCATGAACCTAACCTGACCTAACAGCCACAGAACCATGAACCTAACCTAACAGCCACAGAACCATGAACCTAACCTAACAGCCACAGAACCATGAACCTAACCTAACAGCCACAGAACCATGAACCTAACCTAACAGCCACAGAACCATGAACCTAACCTAACAGCCACAGAACCATGAACCTAACCTAACAGCCACAGAACCATGAACCTAACCTAACAGCCACAGAACCATGAACCTAACCTAACAGCCACAGAACCATGAACCTAACCTAACAGCCACAGAACCATGAACCTAACCTGACCTAACAGCCACAGAACCATGAACCTAACCTAACAGCCACAGAACCATGAACCTAACAGCCACAGAACCATGAACCTAACCTAACAGCCACAGAACCATGAACCTAACCTAACAGCCACAGAACCATGAACCTAACCTAACAGCCACAGAACCATGAACCTAACCTAACAGCCACAGAACCATGAACCTAACCTAACAGCCACAGAACCATGAACCTAACCTAACCACATGAGGCTGAAACAATAATACCTTCAATAATTTCTTAACGTGAAGAAAAAAAAATATACTTTGGTCATATAATTTTAGTATTTTGTTATTGTTCTGCTGCTAATGTCTGTGTATTGACTTAGTAAGATTTCCTTTAATGTTATTGAGTGTTGGATAAATAACTCTGTGGTTATTAATGCCAGCTCTGTCGTTAATGGGGTAATTAGGTCTATATTGAAGTAATTATGTGTTAATTAGAAACAAAATCACGAAAATACAATATATTGAATCGATAGTAAGTGAATAAATCATAGTATTAATAAACATTGGAGAGATATTAATGAAAATAATTTATCACATTTTTCTGTATTTAAAATGACAACAAACCACCAAGCCAAGACGCCGCTCATTATTAACCAAATATCTGGAGAAATATATCATAATACTAGTTAATATGTCTACTATAATGATGTTGAAGGAGGTATAGATTATTTGGGCGATAATACTCACCATGATGGCTGCTATAGGTGGAGGATTACCACGATACAAAAATGTGTAGATCCAGCTGTTGACTGGATCTTCAAACGTTTTATTTTGACACAAACAAGACGCATCTGATAGAGAACTAAATAATTTTTATTTTACATGTAATAATTTATTTTTGTATGAATAAATAAAAATTTCTAATATTAAATATCTTATATTTTTATTATTTAAAACAATATATATACACAGTTTTCCTTAATTGTGGTATAAAATATATAACTGATACTTGTTATAACTTTGATCTGTGTAGTTATAATGAGATATAATTTATTTTTTCATTTCAGTTTTTTTCATTATTCTACTAAATTTATTTAATATTTTATGGATTAAAATTAATATAAATTTTAATTAATATATATCAGTTGCTCTAAGAAAAGTTGCTAACTATTATTTTTATTTTTTATAAATTTATTAAAGCAAAAACAACAATAGGCCTATTATTTCTAGTTCCAGTTTACACCTAACTATTTTTATTATACACATGAGGTGTTATTTCCATCTTACTGAATTTACATAGCATAAAAAGGACAAAATATATTAAAACACCCGGAGGTTAGTTGGCATCTATCCCAGTGTTGTGGTTGGGGGCCGCGAAGCACATGGTCATGACGTCAGTATAGCAGGTGACACCATAGAGTTAACACCTGAGGAGAGAAAGGAGGGACAGGTATCGATGACACTGAGGGATGATTTATCTAATGAAGACTGACATTTATACCCCATTTAAAATATTCCTTCCTGTCTGTGATAACTAGTTCATTCTTAGTACTTTAGCAAGACAACTTTTACTAGTATCTATGTGCTATGTCATTCTTGATACATATTTGACTAACTAATTCTTGATATATTTGACTGTTAACTGTAATTCTTGATATATTTGACTGGTTTAACTGTAATTCTTGATATATTTGACTGGTTAACTGTAATTCTTGATATATTTGACTGGTTAACTGTAATTCTTGATATATTTGACTGGTTAACTGTAATTCTTGATATATTTGACTGGTTAACTGTAATTCTTGATATATTTGACTGGCTAACTGTAATTCTTGATATATTTGACTGTTAACTGTAATTCTTGATATATTTGACTGGTTTAACTGTAATTCTTGATATATTTGACTGGCTAACTGGTTAACTTACTGTCTAAGCTGTAGAAATGACTGGAGATGAAAATTTCAGGTCTGTGCAGTGAAACCTTGAAGCTACCATCAAACACACTATGAGGAACTGAATTTAAAAGAGCCTACCACTGAAAAAACTCTAAAATATCAAGCAAATTTATTAATACAATGAAAAAAAAAATTGTAATATGTTCCAAATTTTATACAATTATAGTAAAGTATCTGTTATTTTGTATGGTGAAATTAAAGATTTATTTGTTAATTTTGTAATTGTTTTTTTTTTTTCGATATTTGTATTATATTTGGAATTTTGTTTTGTATTTATAGTTTATATTTAAGCAACAGTTGATTTCATTTCATAAAATTCATTACCTTGTAGTCAATAGTAATGATCACATGAAGATTGAACACCCTCAGTCAGCTTACTTCTTCCCAATGGTATATCACCAAATGAAATATACTGTACACCTTAATATTACCTGGAGGGTTAAGTTAGGTTGAGAATTGAGTTAGATTAGGTTATGTTAGCAGTAGGTTAGGTTAGCATTAGGTTAGGTTAGCAGTATGTTTGGTTAGGATCAGGTTAGGTTAGCATTAGGTTAGGTTAGCATCAGGTTAGGTTAGCATTAGGTTTGGTTAGCATTAGGTTTGGTTAGCATTAGGTTAGGTTAGCATTAGGTTAGGTTAGCATCAGGTTAGGTTAGCATTAGGTTAGGTTAGCATTAGGTTAGGTTAGCATCAGGTTAGGTTAGCATTAGGTTAGGTTAGCATCAGGTTAGGTTAGGATCAGGTTAGGTTAGCATCAGGTTAGGTCAGGATCAGGTTAGGTTATCAAGGCGATATGCTATCCCTAGGGGTGTGTAATCTTCAGGTGGTCTCGGTATATTTACACTATACATAATAACACTCGCATCATTTACTTGGTGTATTAAACAAACACATACGTCCAACTGGCTCAAATTTATAACATATAGGGACAAAGAAAAATTCCTAAAGCTTAAACAAATACATTAAAATGAGATATCAGTCCAATAATTTAGAGGGAAAGTTAACTTGTTGGTATCAGATATCAGTACAATTATTGATTTTGTAGGTAAGATAACACGTTGGTATCAGATATCAGTACAATTATTGATTTTGTAGGTAAGATAACACGTTGGTATCAGATATCAGTCCATTTATTGATTTTGTAGGTAAGATAACACGTTGGTATCAGATATCAGTCCATTTATTGATTTTGAAGTTAAGATAACACACATCAGCATCAGTTATCATTTATACAGAGATCTAAGATATACAAAATGTCTTAAAAGTTAAAAAAAAAAAAGGAAAAAAGATAAACAGCTGTGGGGACGGAAGCTGCCATGTTTAGGTTTAGAGTGCGTTACTACACACACCAAACATACTGCCGGCCATGTTAGAGTGCGTTGCTACACACACCAAACATACTGCCGGCCATGTTAGAGTGCGTTACTACACACACCAAACATACTGCCGGCCATGTTAGAGTGCGTTGCTACACACACTAAACATACTGCCGGCCATGTTAGAGTGCGTTGCTACACACACCAAACATACTGCCGGCCATGTTAGAGTGCGTTGCTACACACACCAAACATACTGCCAGCCATGTTAGAGTGCGTTACTACACACACCAAACATACTGCCGGCCATGTTAGAGTGCGTTACTACACACACCAAACATACTGCCGGCCATGTTAGAGTGCGTTACTACACACACCAAACATACTGCCGGCCATGTTAGAGTGCGTTACTACACAAACCAAACATTCTATCATTCTGACGGTCATTTTTGATCAGTTAGTGTCGAGAGAATAATTTAGGGTTTCTAACAGGTGTAAACAGAGCCAACGTTGTGCTATATAAACAAAATGATTCTGTAAACAAATTGATTCTATGTAAACAATAATGGCTTTATTTAAACAAGAGAACATCTATAAATACAGTAAAGTCTTTTTATTTATTTATTTAAAATATAAATACAAATATTGTCATTTTCCCAATTTAAAAATAAATTTAACTAAATTTATGTGAATATGTGGAAGTAAAAGTCAATAAAGAGGAAAGAAGCTATCAAAATAAGCGGATATCCAAGTCCAAATAAGCGGATATCCAAGACCAAATAAGCGGATATGCAGTTGCCAGGTTATCTTGTTGGTGAAAGTCGTCCATCAGGTACCACACGCCATTTATAATGTTAGTCTTATAGATCACCTAGAGATTAACCCCCAAGTGCTCACCTGAAGATTAACCCCCAAGTGCTCACCTGTAGATTAACCCCCAAGTGCTCACCTGTAGATTAACCCCCAAGTGCTCACCTGTAGATTAACCCCCAAGTGCTCACCTGTAGATTAACCCCCAAGTGCTCACCTGTAGATTAACCCCCAAGTGCTCACCTGAAGATTAACCCCCAAGCGCTCGCCTGTAGATTAACCCCCAAGTGCTCACCTGTAGATTAACCCCCAAGTGCTCGCCTGAAGATTAACCCCCAAGCGCTCGCCTGTAGATTAACCCCCAAGTGCTCGCCTGGAGATTAACCCCCAAGTGCTCGCCTGGAGATTAACCCCCAAGTGCTCGCCTGGAGATTAACCCCCAAGTGCTCGCCTGTAGATTAACCCCCAAGTGCTCGCCTGTAGATTAACCCCCAAGTGCTCGCCTGTAGATTAACCCCCAAGTGCTCGCCTGGAGATTAACCCCCAAGTGCTCGCCTGGAGATTAACCCCCAAGTGCTCGCCTGAAGATTAACCCCCAAGTGCTTGCCTGAAGATTAACCTCCAAGTGCTCGCCTGAAGATTAACCCCCAAGTGCTCACCTGAAGATTAACCCCCAAGTGCTCGCCTGAAGATTAACCCCCAAGTGCTCACCTGAAGATTAACCCCCAAGTGCTCACCTGAAGATTAACCCCCAAGTGCTCGCCTGAAGATTAACCCCCAAGTGCTCACCTGAAGATTAACCCCCAAGTGCTCGCCTGTAGATTAACCCCCAAGTGCTCGCCTGAAGATTAACCCCCAAGTGCTCGCCTGAAGATTAACCCCCAAGTGCTCGCCTGAAGATTAACCCCCAAGTGCTCACCTGTAGATTAACCCCCAAGTGCTCACCTGTAGATTAACCCCCAAGTGCTCACCTGAAGATTAACCCCCAAGTGCTCACCTGAAGATTAACCCCCAAGTGCTCACCTGAAGATTAACCTCCAAGTGCTCACCTGTAGATTAACCCCCCTGAAACTATCTAGGCGGGGGAGGGGTTAATGTTCAGTTAAACCGTGAAATCTAAAAAAAAAAAATAAAAAATAAAAATAAACGGTGTAGTTCGTGGTTTCGACAACAACAAAAGTGGCGAAGCAATATTTACAAACAAATAAACAAAACACGTGCACTCCAGCTCTGATTCATTTCCCTCCATGTCGGTAAATATTAAAGACAAATAATACAGTATCTGGCAACCTTAACACCATACAGTAACCTTAGTCTCGCAGAATATCTAGGACGCAAAGCATAAACACCACCCCCCCCCCCCTCAAACACACATACCCCATAACAGGATAAATATCTAAATTCAACATAAAATTAATAAAATACACATAAGCCTCTCCTCAACTTACGGATTTTCAGACGTGCGAGCGAATCTATCCGTGCAATTAACTATCCGCACTGTATATTTAAATAGTGTTTGTGGATAGTATGCCTAGTGTGGCGTAGAATATGAGATATAGTCCAGATTATCATTCAGTACAGCTCTTGTGAAGCCATCCACAATGAACAGTCACAGAATCTGGAGTTAGTGTCTCCGGATTTCTTGGTCCAGTGTCACTTAACCCCATTGAAGTGCATGTTAATATTTTTGTGAGGGTATAAGAGATGGACTTATGAACACATTGACTTAGGAATATATTGACTCGCGAATAAATTGACTTAAGAATAATTTGACTCATGAACAGATGGGCATACGAACACATAGACTTAGGAATATATTGACTTACGAATAATTTGACTTATGAACAGATGGACTTACGAACACATACTCACGAATAAATTGACTTAGAAACCAATGGACTCACAAAAACATACACTCGCAAATTAATTGACTCACGAACAAACACTTACAAAAAAAAAAGGACTTATGACCAAACAATTACAAAAAATACTCAAGAACCAATGGACTCTCATAATTAAAACTAACTTACAAACAAGATTCAGGAACATAAGTTATTCGTAAGTAGAGAAGCAGCTTTATAAGTGTGGTTTAAGTCTCTCACCTTATAACCCTAAAGGAAGAAACAATTTTAAGTAACTACCGCTTATTGTGATACCTTCCACCGCCCGTTCCGGATTTTGTGCACGGACGACCACCATAAACATCTACTAGTCATAATTTAATAGGAATTATTTATTACATTAAGTACATGTTAATTTGCATACGAGGACTTTAGCTGCAGTTAGTTAGTAATTTGTTATCTTACGGACATCAGATCAGACGCCTCGGTTTATTTTATCTACATGTTGTTCTCATTATTATTACTTGGGGGGGGGGAGGGGGAGGGTTAGGTTAGGTTATTTTATGGTGAAGTCAGGTTATGGTGAAGTCAGGTTAGGTTAAGTTAGGTCAGGTCAATTTTGAGGTGACACCAATTACTTATCCTATGCTCGGCTTTACATTAACTGCTCAACAGATTAATAAATTTCTTATAATAAACACTCTAACATTATTTAAAATAGCACCAGATAATAACAATAACCTAACCCAACCAAACCCACTGTCTCCAGTAGAGCATTCATAAGACACTCAAACGATATTTCCGCACTAATACTAGATTCAGATTAACCGCTCCATGATCTAATCTACAGTGAAACCTTCATCTAATGAACTATATAGAGATGAAAGTCCATTATATCGAGGGTCCGTTAGATGTGAAACCTCCATCTAATGAACTATATAGAGATGAAAGTCCATTATATCGAGGGTCCGTTAGATGTGAAACCTCCATCTAATGAACTATATAGAGATGAAAGTCCATTATATCGAGGGTCCGTTAGATGTGAAACCTCCATCTAATGAACTATATAGAGATGAAAGTCCATTATATCGAGGGTCCGTTAGATATGAAACCTCCATCTAATGAACTATATAGAGAAAGTCCATTATATCGAGGGTCCGTTAGATGTGAAACCTCCATCTAATGAACTATATAGAGATGAAAGTCCATTATATCGAGTGTCCGTTAGATATGAAACCCCTAACTAACGGATTATATGGTACAAGAAGTCCGTTCGAGAGGTTTCACCGTAAATAAACCCCAATGAAACTCCATTAATATCTACTCTTGTAACACATCACCGACTAGATTCATTTGGGTGGGGGGGGGGTTGTTCACGTCGATGTTCCTAGCCAACGTAAATAGTGTGTTCGATAATAATGCAATCGCTCGAAGATTAGTCACCATCGATTATTTTCCCGGAAGGTGTTTTATCCTGGGGCTATCTCAGGGTAGGGTAGGGTTAGGATAGGCTAGGGAAGGGTAGGGTTAGGTTAGGTTCCAGTAACTGTCACAAGGACACATTCCTTACTCTTACAGTCTCTGGCTTTTAAGTCATAATAAGGCACATAATTTTAACAAATACTTATCAGCACTTAAGGTTAGGGTAGGTTAGACTAGGGTGGGTTAGGGTAGAGTAGGTTAGGTTAGGGTAGGTTAGGTTAGGGTAGGTTAGACTAGGGTGGGTTGGGTTAGGGTAGGGTAGGTTAGGTTAGGTAGGTTAGGTTTTGTGAGGTTAGGTTAGATTAATGGTTCTGGGTTAAGTGCCAGGGTGAAGGATTAAATGCTGAGGCTAATCATACGCATAAATCTAGACCGTTTTGTATATCACGATGGCTAAGAAAATTGTGCTTTTTTGTGTTCTTTCTTGGTTAGGTTAGGTTCGGGTTAGGTTAGATTTAGGTTCAGTTAGGTTAGGTGTAGGTTATGGTTAGATTTAGGTTAGGGTTAGGTTAGATTTAGGTTAGGTTAGGTTAAATTAGGTTAGGTTTCTCGAGGCTCCTTGAATTATCTGTCATCATGAGAAACAACATCAAGATTCTCGTCCTCTTACAGTTCCCACGTCCTTGTCAACAGCCTCACCTTCCACCGTAGAAAATAATAAATATCCTCGATTAACAACAAAATCATAACTTGGGTAAATAAAAAGGAATTAGGAAACAACGAACAGAACTTGACTCTTGCGATGAATAATACTTGAAAACAATAATGACTTGTGTTTGCCGTCACCTCTAGTCGTGGATGATTAAGTCGGATGCAATGAGACCGGATTAAAGAATGGTCGGTTCCCTACGGCTCTCGATATTACTGGATTACTCGGTCACACGTACGGGGAAATTATCCGTCGTGAATGCTTTATCCTAACCAATAGCTAAGGAGCTTCTACCTGCCTCGCATCCCACCCTCCCTGCTTCCATATGACCACCGTTCCTACAGCTAACTACCACTGATAATGACCACCGTTCCTACAGCTAACTACCACTGATGATGACCACCATCCATACAGCTAACTACCACTGATGATGACCACCGTCCCTACAGCTAACTACCACTGATGATGACCACCGTCCCTACAGCTAACTACCACTGATGATGACCACCGTCCCTACAGCTAACTACCACTGATGATGACCACCGTCCGTACATTCCGCCTTCCTACCTCCCATTTTTTGCCTATACTGTTTATATAAATACTAAACCCATGCGAGTTTTTGGGTGAGAATATTTCTTATGTATCTATCTAATTTATGCTTCCGTTTCCCTCCCTATATTAAGTCCTTGGCAATTCAGACACTCATTGGTGGTAGTACAGTGCCTCCCTTCACACTCACACATTATTTTACTTTAGTTACCCTTTAATCTAATCATTTACAAAGTGTTTCAGCTCTTCATTTCACTCTACACATAATACAAGACAGCAGTAATGTAGTCCAGACTATGAAGAGAAACATTCATAATTTTAGCTATTATGCTCACCTGAAGATTAGTTCCCCCAAGTGCTCACCTGTAGATTAACCCCCAAGTGCTCACCTGAAGATTAACCCCCAAGTGCTCACCTGTAGATTAACCCCCAAGTGCTCACCTGAAGATTAGTTCCCCCAAGTGCTCACCTGTAGATTAACCCCCAAGTGCTCACCTGAAGATTAGTTTCCCCAAGTGCTCACCTGTAGACACCCCTAGCTTTACCACCATCAAACGATCTGGGAGGCGCCAATACTCAGGTGCCCCATGAATTATAGTACTGTCAATGGTATCACTCTGTCTGGACTCCATCACAGCTCAATACAGATGATCTCGACGCTGCATCAAAAAAATTACGTGATTTCCAAAAATATTTAAAATTTGTGTGATTAATATTTCACTTAATTGTACTCTATAGAAACTATTTATCTTAATGGTATCTTAAAACATCACAAAGCCTTAATATTAAAGTAAGCATTTGCATATTGGAAGCCATGACAAAAAGGACAGTAAGCAATATTGCACAACTCAAAACCTCTTGAACTGTTTGTGGGACAGTGACAAAACAACATATTGCACTGATAAAGTCTCCTCCTGACACAAAACCTACATATAAACCTCAACGTCCATTAACTAGAGAACGACTACAAAAGTATACACATCACTAAAGAACCAAGAAGTTAATATAGTTTGAAAGTATTAACAGTTTTACAAATATTATAAACTTTTACACTTACTTTGCACAAGGGATGTCAGACCCTATACTCTATGTTCCCCACTAAGTAAAGGCTTAGATTTTATTTACAGTAGTGAAGTAATTGAGGAACAAAATCAATCATAATTCCAGTCTTTATCAATCAACTAACTTAACCCCCCTCCCCCCTCCCTCTCTCTCTCCCCCTGGCTTAAGCACCCCCAATGCTATCTGGTGGGGGTGCGGGGGGAGGAGGAGGCCTAAGGTTCAGGGTAATCCATATAGGCTGGAACTACGAATGATTAGTTCTTGTGTCGATCGCCTCACGTAATCTAACTACTACTTATGTAACATGAATAAAACTGCATTACTAAATATAATTATAAAATACAAAGGCCTGTAGTGTACAGTATAATACAACACATCACAAATGCATCACGTGCTTCTTCCTTACATTCTGACAGTCAACCAACATTTTGTACCACACACACACACTGTACACTAACCACACCGTGTACAGTAACCACACCGTGTACAGTAACCACACCATACATGATAACACACCATACACGATAACACACCACATATGATGGCCACTTAAGTGTAAATTTAGCATCATAACTCAAGACACACATTACCTTGTGGTTCATGACTGAGATCCAATGTAGGAACTTATGTCGTTAAACATGAAACTACCATAATGATCGTTACACAGGTAGTCCCCGGGTTACGAACGACCAACTTGCAAACAGCTGCCGATACGAACGATTCTATTACACTTACGGTATTTTATCTACAAGATGACTAATTTTTTACTTAATTTTTCTGTATCTTGTTATTCTATTTTTAAACATTGGGATTTTTAATCATTGTTCTGTAAGTACGTTATGTGTTTCGACTTAGACACTCACTCGTTCGTAACACAAGAGCTGCCTGTAATCAAGTAGTTACGTCTCTAGAGTTTAATTTGAGCTATAATTAAGTATGAAGTGTCTAATTAAGTAAATTTGCCTCAATCACATTTATATATTATTATTATTTTCTTTATTAGTTTGAATGAGCAAAACCGAGTGTGTTAATGGGTGAAGTCAAAGTTAATGGGTGAAGTCAAAGTCATGGGTGAAGTCAAAGTCATGGGTGAAGTCAAAGTTATGGGTGAAGTCAAAGTCATGGGTGAAGTCAAAGTTATGGGTGAAGTCAAAGTCATGGGTGAAGTCAAAGTCATGGGTGAAGTCAAAGTCATGGGTGAAGTCAAAGTTATGGGTGAAGTCAGTTTATGTTTGTTAGGTCATGTTAGTCACTACGGGTTACTTCCCCGATTAAAATTATAGCCACACACACAAAAATATCCATTCACATACACAGACATCCACATGCATACAAATCCACACTCATACCCACACACACGCACACACTTTACCAATATAAAAAGTAAGTCAGATATTTGGTAGTTGTCTTGTGATTGGTTGAACAGTTTCCATTCCTAACAAGGCAATTACAGTCAAACAATCAATAGAGTTTGATTTAACTGACCAATCTTGTAGAAATATCTTGTTACCATTATTAACCGATCTTATCCACTTGTGACCAAACATATCCACTTGTAACCAAACATATCCACTTGTGACCAGAGCAAAAATTAACATAAACAGAGTGAATATCATTTTCCTCCATTATGTACAAGATATTTCAATTATCTCTTAAAAAACCTACAAAATGATAATACAAAAAAAAAATCACTAACTTAAAAACTATTCCATTAAAAGTTATAAAATAAGTATATTAAAAATTTCCGGTTGATCGTAATGCCAACTGTTTTGTGTCGATGGAATCTCATTTGATCTGTTAGTGGGTTGGTGTAGCCGGGGATAAGACCATGAACGATGCGAGTTGTTATCGTTATCTTTTATGAATCACTTGAAGATTATCTCCGCCCCTCCCAAGTGCTCACCTGAAGATTAACCCCCAAGTGCTCACCTGTAGATTAACCCCCAAGTGCTCACCTGTAGATTAACCCCCAAGTGCTCACCTGTAGATTAACCCCCAAGTGCTCACCTGTAGATTAACCCCCAAGTGCTCACCTGAAGATTAACCCCCAAGTGCTCACCTGTAGATTAACCCCCAAGTGCTCACCTGTAGATTAACCCCCAAGTGCTCACCTGTAGATTAACCCCCAAGTGCTCACCTGTAGATTAACCCCCATGTGCTCACCTGTAGATTAACCCCCAAGTGCTCACCTGTAGATTAACCCCCAAGTGCTCACCTGTAGATTAACCCCCAAGTGCTCACCTGTAGATTAACCCCCAAGTGCTCACCTGTAGATTAACCCCCAAGTGCTCACCTGTAGATTAACCCCCATGTGCTCACCTGTAGATTAACCCCCATGTGCTCACCTGTACATTAACCCCCCGGTGCTCACCTGTAGAGTCCCCCTCCCATGCTAGTTTAACCACCCTGAACTATCTGGGTGGGTAGGGTGGATGAGGTGGGGTGGGTGGGTGCTAATGTTCAGGTGATCCGTACAAGGCTATAATTAACAAGTATTATTGTAGTCCACGGTCTGGGCTACACCCCCCTGCCCCCCACTACACCACATGGGCTTTGTTTCAACCTTCAGGCACTTGTGATCTCGGCCCTCACACTCAGACACTAGTGGGGAATTCTTCGTTGTCGCCATTTATACGGAATCTGACGTCGTGGCCGTTCTTCGATCTCGCCGGCTCCGAGTACATCCGACGTAGTGGCGACCGCACGGGAGAGGAACTGGAGGTATTTTCCGTGTCTCCTCGAGCCCGACGTAACTCTTGTTCCACGATCAGTTCATTGGTGACGTACGCTTCTCTGCGGATTTGTTCCTGTAAATAAAAACACCGTTAGTGACGTACGCTTCTCTGTGTTTCTGCCGTTCATATACACAGCTCCTCCCCGACTTACAACGGGGTTAGGGACCCAAATCCAGGTCGTACGTCGAAATGGTCCTCTCTTTTTCTTCTCAGCACCACAAAACTCTCACTTTTAAGCTTGCCAGCCATTTTAAAGTGAATTACAAACAAAAATTTTGTCTGTGTACTGACGTTGGGACTCGGAAATACGTAATTTGACAAAATTTTGGTACGGCTGAGGCAGGTCGTAAGTGCGGGTGGTCGTAAGTCGGGGAGGAGCTGTATAGAACTGTACATTGTTGTGGTCAAAGGTTAAACAGAGTAAAGGTGTATAGGGTCACCTGAACTTTAGCCCCCCTCCCCCCAAAGCTTATTTCACCTGTCTATTTCTCCTAAAGATTACTCTCCAAGCTTATCTTACCTGAATATTAGCCCCCCAGCTTATTTCATCTTAAGATTACCTCTCAAGCTTATCTCATTTTAAGATTAGCCCCAGCTTATTTCACCTTAAGACTAAACCTAAGCTTATCTCACCTTAATATTAGCCCCCCCCCCCCCAGTTTATTCCACCTTAAGCTTTATCTAATTAGTTACATCATAAACTCCCATCATAACAGTGTGGTATAATCTGTAACATTATCTACAAAATTCTCCGTTACTCTACATTTTTCTTAATTTTTTCCGTATTTCTGCCGTTTGTTGACATTTTTCCTGGGTCATGTCACGTAAACAAAGAACTCGGATAACTTACCTGTAGTCGGAAAGGCATATCGGGGATTATCCATTTGATGAACATTATAATCACGCACACCACATTCTGTAAAGTAAACAACAGTATTACTAATGGGGTCAGGTTAGGTTAGGTTAGGTTAGGTCAGGTCAGGTTGGGTTAGGTTGGATTAGCCGAGAAGAAAATGCCAAAAACATTGTGGTTAGGAAGCACATGAGCGAATATTAATTTCACACACACACACACACACAGCATAAATATTTACTTTATTTCTTATTACATATCAGTTTAAACGGTTGGTCTGTTGTTTAATTTATCATTACCATCGTCCCATGTCACTGCAGGAGGTCACCAGGTAACATGAGGCAGGAGGTCACCAGGTAACATGAGGCAGCAGGTCACCAGGTAACATGAGGCAAGAGGTCACCAGGTAACATGAGGCAGCAGGTCACCAGGTAACATGAGGTTGGTGTAGGCAGGATAGTGATGATGTGAGATATCTCTTACTACTGTGTCTTGGGTTCTAGTCCTGACCTGTGACCCTAACTACCAAACAGGGCAGGTTTTATCCAGGGACTATGGACCTTACTACCAAACAGGGCAGGTTTTATCCAGGGACTCTGATTTCCTCCATTACTGCACTAACACCAAGCAACATCAGTGGTGTAATTATGACTAAAAAAAACATTATTAAAATATCGGGTCAATTAACACAATAACAAACAGTCCGTACCTCGAATACAACAACGAATGCCAGCCTTGCCGCGAGAATATGCCAGAATATTGGTGCATATTTGTATTCTTCAAGAGTCCCCGGTGGGTTACGATAATCTGGGTACCTGGAAAAGATGATGTTGTGAGGTTAAAACCGTATTGTTGATGTAGTCGAGACCTCAAATAACACCGTTAATAATTCTAGTGTTTATGAATCACTTGAAGATAACCCCCAAGTGCTCACCTGTAGATTAACCCCCAAGTGCTCACCTGAAGATTAACCCCCAAGTGCTCACCTGAAGATTAACCCCCAAGTACTCACCTGTAGATTAACCCCCAAGTACTCACCTGTAGATTAACCCCCAAGTGCTCACCTGAAGATTAACCCCCAAGTGCTCACCTGAAGATTAACCCCCAAGTGCTCATCTGAAGATTAACCCCCAAGTGCTCACCTGAAGATTAACCCCCAAGTGCTCACCTGTAGATTAACCCCCAAGTACTCACCTGTAGATTAACCCCCAAGTACTCACCTATAGATTAACCCCCAAGTGCTCACCTGTAGATTAACCCCCAAGTACTGATCTGTAGTCACCCCCAGTTTAACCACCCTGAAACTATCTTAGGGGGGGGGGGGGAGGTACAGGAAGGCGATTGACGTACCTGCAAGACATTGTGCCGTTAATAAAGCTCGGCCGATATTTTTCTGGGTAGTCGTTGACGTCGAAGTACGCCAGAGAGTGGTCCAGGAACCCCTCTAGGGAGTTGCTGTCGGACACCACGTGACGGTAGACGAGTTCTGGGATGAAGTTGGAGGTGAACGCGATGATGAATGCCTGGTATGGGGGGGGGTGGTAGAGAGATAAGTTCCTATTGAGAGATATTATTTCCCACTGAGGGATTATTTAAGAGAGACAGATTATTTCCCACTAAAAAGAGAGAGAGAGAGAGAGAGAGAGAGAGAGAGAGAGAGAGAGAGAGAGAGAGAGAGAGAGAGAGAGAGAGAGAGAGACAGATTAATTTCCCACTTAAGATAAATTCAAAAGAGTGAGTTAGAGAAATTAATTATGGCTCCCTAAAGTAATTCTAAATAGAGTCAAATATATATATTCATGGGATGGAGGGGGGGGGGGGTGGCTAAGGGAGGTATTATACGTAGAGGAACAATGATGTATGATGTAGGGGCTAAGAGTGTTATGCCATCAAGATTATTCATGATTTTAACCCTTGTGGATCACCTGAAGATTAACTCACTCAAGTGCTCACCCGAAGTCACCCCTAATTTAACCACTAACTATCTGGGTGGGAGGGATGAGGATGGGGGGGGGGGGGGGGGGGCTAATACTCAGGTGAACCATAAAGATTTAAAATAAGAATAATGTCATTTATTTATTTTTTACATCAATGGTTCAAAAGATAGAAGCCCAAACTCACATTGGTGATGACGGCGAATTTTCCGATGGAGTCGAGGATCTTGAACCAAATGCCTATGTCTTTAACTCGCTGGGGTATCGGCCGCCGGAAATGCGTCAGGAGCTTCTTGGCATCAAGGCGCATCTCGAACACATTGTTGACGAAGGCGAAGAAAGGAGCCAGAGGGAACGATGACACGAAGATCGTTACGAAGCCGTACTGTAACACTGTAAACAAACAGGGATCACAATAAACACCCGATGAAAGTCCGTTATATCGAGGTTCCGGGAAGAGAAGTCCGCTATATGGAGGTTCCACAATAAAGAATCGTAATTACTAGTCATATAAACACAGAAACAATTTGCTTTAACTTATTTATTAATTATCAAAGTCCAGTTATTAATACCAACAAACTAACTCCATTTAAAAGATAAACTAAATAATTGAAATAATTTTAATGAGGCTTAACTTCAAGAGGAAAAAGTAAAAAAATAATCACATATTCCAGGTAGAGAAACGCTCAGGGCCAATGTTATAAAGTAATCCCGTGTTTTTAGCCGGAATTACGTTCTTGAAACCCCCGTGAAAAGCCAAAAGCTCGGATACTCTTTCAGGAACGACTGTGGCCACCAAACAGCTCAGGTAGGTCATGCACTTAACCACGCCATGCTCGCCACTCACGGCCCACTGGTCACTGATGCACTGTACCGGCATTTACTAACATCATTATTTGAAACTAATCATATTGTAGTATAATAATGGAAAAACGTAATCACAGTGATATACAAAAAATGTCCAATAAAACTGTTTTTCCATTAAGGTCGTCACTATTCTTGATCTCTTGGTCACTTTAGAGTCTTTGCTAGTAATATTTGCCTTTGATGAGGCTGGCTTACGTCCCGGAGCCATGTGGAATGCACGTGGGAGGACAAACAGAAGAGGCAATCACAGTACGGTAGGCAGGTGTGGACCGAGGCTTCTCGGAGCAGCGGGTGTCTGAGGCGGGAAAGGGTGGCAGCTGCTTGCCGCACCTCACAGGGGGAATATCAAAAATGGCACGAAATTTAAATTTTTGTTTTTAAAGGATATTTTATATATATATATATAATTTTTTAGTAAAATAAACAGCGAATGATCAAATCCGCGATAAAAAACCCTGCGAAAAACACGGGATTACTGTTTACAAAAGTTAGAGATACTGTACTGAGATGCTTAGAGTTTCATGACGTTATAACAATCCAATACTGTACTAAGAGGTAAAGCCATACATAGAGTTTGGCCAACCAGGCACCATCTTGTTATTCTGCAGGTACAGGGAGTCTTCTGAGGCTGTCTCCAACATAGTTTATAAATATGCGTGACCCTTGTATATATGATGATAACCACACAGAAGTTCCTCGAGCGCTTTCGTGTAATTCGCATCTTGAGGTTACTGTATCAGTGTATGTATAGTCGTGTATATTTATAATGTGAAGTTATGTCAAAGTTCCGACTCTGCGACAGTGTTTGTTTTCGTGTGGATTTGGTAGTACTGTACGTCTGTCAGCGTGTTGGATACTGGTGTAAGTCCTGTCTTGCTTGATCTGAACCAGAGGTAGACGCATTTTGTTTAAGTACGGTACAATGAACTCTCTAAAGGCCTATGACACACCCTGTACAGAAGGGACCTATGACACACTCTATACAGAAGGGACCTATGACACACCCTGTACAGAAGGGACCTATGACACACCCTGTACAGAAGGGACCTATGACACACCCTGTACAGAAGGGACCTATGACACACCCTGTACAGAAGGGACCTATGACACACCCTGTACAGAAGGGACCTATGACACACCCTGTACAGAAGGGACCTATGACACACCCTGTACAGAAGGGACCTATGACACACCCTGTACAGAAGGGACCTATGACACACCCTGTACAGAAGGGACCTATGACACACCCTGTACAGAAGGGACCTATGACACACCCTGTACAGAAGGGACCTATGACACACCCTGTACAGAAGGGACCTATGACACACCCTGTACAGAAGGGACCTATGACACACCCTGTACAAAAGGGACCTATGACACACCCTGTACAGAAGGGACCTATGACACACCCTGTACACAAGGGACCTATGACACACCCCTGTACAGAAGGGACCTATGACACACCCTGTACAGAAGGGACCTATGACACACCCTGTACAGAAGGGACCTATGACACACCCCTGTACAGAAGGGACCTATGACACACCCCTGTACAGAAGGGACCTATGACACACCCTGTGCAGAAGGGACCTATGACACACCCTGTACAGAAGGGACCTATGACACACCCTGTACAGAAGGGACCTATGACACACCCTGTACAGAAGGGACCTATGACACACTCTATACAGAAGGGACCTATGACACACCCTGTACAGAAGGGACCTATGACACACCCAGCACAGAAGGGACCTATGACACACCCTGTACAGAAGGAACCTATGACACACCCTGTACAGAAGGGACCTATGACACACCCTGTACAGAAGGGACCTATGACACACCCTGTACAGAAGGGGCCTATGATGGCTTACCAATCAAATTGCAGCTTAAAAAATCCTGGGTCAATCATATTTCTGCAATGACTAAATTTTTCTAGATTTTTTATGGTAAAGTAATAATTCATTTCTTATCCATGAGATGTTGAGCAAATCCCAAGAGCTTTTAACACGAATTACCCCAAACAAAAAAACAAAACACAATCACCTTACTTCACCTAACATAACATAACCTAACCTTAATCTAACCTAATAAATAATAAAATAAATGTTGCAGGTATGGCATTAATAGATTGTAATGCTTGTAAGAGTTCAGAAATGGTCACTGCTTAGCTGCCTCTGAAGAGTTGGGTGTCTGCCGTACGGACGTTTGGTTAACAACAGTAGTTATAAACCCAGCTTTTATATTTACAATAATTATTTTTTCGTTAAATAAAACTAATAATAACATTTAAGTAAGTAATAACAAATATATTATTCTAGAGTTGTGCTAGGTAGAATTAATCCTACTGGAGACACCAACTGGAGGATTCATCAGCTTACAGGAGACCACAGCTTCACATATAGGAGATAGGAGGATTTTTGAGCCATTTATCAGGAGAAATGTGTCTTATATGCTGTAAAATATGGTATTGTAGCCCCATATTGTGAACTGACAGGTATAATGGATTAACAAAGGGGAAAATAACTTGAAGCTATATTTGGTTTGAGAATTTTGAGTAAGGGTTTACGAGATCCTCAGACATATATACATCTGCTTTGTTAATTTTGGAAAAGTTTTTGATAAGGTAAAAGTTGTTAAACACAATAAACTTATAATGATCTTGGAAAATAGGCATTAATGAAAAAATATTAGAATTTTACAGACAATAGGAGGCTGCAGTGTTAGTAAATAATAAACTTACTAATTGGTTCACAGTTAGACAGGGAGTAAGACGAGGCTGTGTTCCGTCTCCCACATTGTATAATAAACAGTATATTCAGAATTCTTAATGAGGGAAGTTATAAGTGATAATGAAGGACTCTTTAAAGTTAATGGTAAAGTAATATCATATATACGCTATGTAGATGATACTGCTCTTATTACAGATAGTGAAGAGGCATTACAATAACTGGTTAACAGATTAGTGGGAAAAGGTGAAAAATATCGTTTAAGAAGTAATGCTGTAAAGACAAAAGTAATGGTTGTTACTAAATTGGAAATAAATCCTAAGATATACACTATGGTAGACAACAGGGAACAAGTGGACAAATTTTGTGTATTTGGGAAGCAACGTTACCTGTGATGATCGATGTACTGAAGAAATCAAAACAAATTAAGTCGAGGAAAAACAGCATTTAATAATGTAAAAGACCTAATGAGAGGGGACATGAACCTCAATTTGAGAAAATGGGCTTCTGAGAGATTTTATATGACCATGACTGATGTATGTGTCAGAAGCGTGAACACTTTGAGCAGACACCAGAAAGAGGTTGGTGGCCTTTGGAAAAATTGTGTTATAGGTGAATGTTAATAAACTACACTGACAGGAAAACAAATTAAGAAGTAGTAAGGTTAGCAAAAACTTCAAGAGAAATACTTGAGACGTAAAGAAAAAAAAAATTGAGGGGTAACAGAAATATTAATGGGAAAATTTGAAGGCCAGGATAGGACAAAGACTAAGATGGATGAATGAAATTAAAAACTGGACTGCGAGAGAGATCCCCAAACTTAAGAGGCTTGGTAAAAACAGCACCAGAACGATTAGAGTGGAGGACTGTGGTCAAAAACCCTCACATATAGAGGGACAGTAATCTGATTCATTGTAAACAGAGGGATTTTTTTAGCTCCTTTGTAAACAGAGATTTATATAGTTCCATTGTAAACAGAGAGATAATTTTAGCTCCTTTGTAAACAGAGGGATTTATATATAGTTCCATTGTAAACTGAAGGATGATTATATAAACTAAGGGACAATTAATATAGCTCCTTTATAAACTGAGGTATGACTATATAGCTCAAATATCAACACAGGGAAGGGTTAAAGGCAAGCGTTCATATCACTCTAGTATCACGACTAGCTTACCCCTGTCTAGGTAACTTGGTCTACAGCCCATAGGTAGTAACGGGTGCCCCATACCTGTCGTAGAAACCCGGAGTTAAGTTTGTGTTATGGTACGTCGGACCAGTGATTGGCCAGGGCTGTTGTCGAGGACTTACAAACGAGGTCTTTTATATTTTTAGCCCACAAGTGCTCACCTGTAGATTAACCCCCAAGTGCTCACCTGAAGATTAACCCCCAAGTGCTCACCTGCAGAATAACCCCCAAGTGCTCACCTGCAGATTAACCCCCAAGTGCTCACCTGAAGATTAACCCCCAAGTGCTCACCTGCAGAATAACCCCCAAGTGCTCACCTGAAGATTAACCCCCAAGTGCTCACCTGAAGATTAACCCCCAAGTGCTCACCTGAAGATTAACCCCCAAGTGCTCACCTGTAGATTAACCCCCAAGTGCTCACCTGAAGATTAACCCCCAAGTGCTCACCTGAAGATTAACCCCCAAGTGCTCACCTGTAGATTAACCCCCAAGTGTTCACCTGAAGATTAACCCCCAAGTGCTCATCTGAAGATTAACCCCCAAGTGCTCACCTGAAGAATAACCCCCAAGTGCTCACCTGAAGATTAACCCCCAAGTGCTCACCTGAAGATTAACCCCCAAATGCTCACCTGAAGATTAACCCCCAAGTGCTCACCTGTAGATTAACCCCCAAGTGCTCACCTGAAGATTAACCCCCAAGTGCTCACCTGTAGATTAACCCCCAAGTGCTCACCTGTAGATTAACCCCCAAGTGTTCACCTGAAGATTAACCCCCAAGTGCTCACCTGAAGATTAATCCCCAAGTGCTCACCTGAAGAATAACCCCCAAGTGCTCACCTGAAGATTAACCCCCAAGTGTTCACCTGAAGATTAACCCCCAAGTGCTCATCTGAAGATTAACCCCCAAGTGCTCACCTGAAGATTAACCCCCAAGTGCTCATCTGAAGATTAACCCCCAAGTGCTCACCTGAAGATTAACCCCCAAGTGCTCACCTGTAGATTAACCCCCAAGTGCTCATCTGAAGAATAACCCCCAAGTGCTCACCTGAAGATTAACCCCCAAGTGCTCACCTGAAGATTAACCCCCAAGTGCTCACCTGAAGATTAACCCCCAAGTGCTCACCTGTAGATTAACCCCCAAGTGCTCACCTGAAGATTAACCCCCAAGTGCTCACCTGAAGATTAACCCCCAAGTGCTCACCTGTAGATTAACCCCCAAGTGCTCACCTGAAGATTAACCCCCAAGTGCTCCCCTGAAGATTAACCCCCAAGTGCTCACCTGTAGATTAACCCCCAAGTGCTCACCTGCAGAATAACCCCCAAGTGCTCCCCTGAAGATTAACCCCCAAGTGCTCACCTGTAGATTAACCCCCAAGTGCTCACCTGAAGATTAACCCCCAAGTGCTTACCTGCAGAATAACCCCCAAGTGCTCACCTGAAGATTAACCCCCAAGTGCTCACCTGAAGATTAACCCCCAAGTGCTCACCTGAAGATTAACCCCCAAGTGCTCACCTGTAGATTAACCCCCAAGTGCTCACCTGAAGATTAACCCCCAAGTGCTCCCCTGAAGATTAACCCCCAAGTGTTCACCTGAAGATTAACCCCCAAGTGCTCATCTGAAGATTAACCCCCAAGTGCTCACCTGAAGATTAATCCCCAAGTGCTCCCCTGAAGATTAACCCCCAAGTGCTCACCTGAAGTATAACTACCCTGAAACTCTCTGTGGGGGGGGCTAATGTTCAGGTGACACATAAAGTCTAACATCGACAAATGATCTTACTCAAGGCTCACAACAGCAACACTGTACCAGTAATGTTCATACACAAAAATCATGAACCAAAAATAAATCCAAAATGTCTATTACACCGAGTTTTATAATTTCATCAGCTAGTTATATTTACACAACATAATAAACAAAAGTATATAACAAATAAGCATGGATAGAGCTTGAATGAGTCTACAATACAAGGGTGAGGGACCATAACAAACAGTAACTAAGCCTCGGTATAAACTATGTGTCTGCCTCCAGTAGGGAACACCAACACGTGGTCAAACGGTACTACTTTTTCCACGGCTCATTGATACTCTAGACAGGTGGCTGCTCACTCAAGCCGCAGATCATTCACGATATTATCACCTGAATTTACGCCCTAAACAAGGCCGCGTTTGGAGCTAAATGTATCGTTGAGGCGACTAGGTTCCCGAAAATGATCATTGAATGTTAGTTTAATTGCTGCCAGGAGATGATTGACGACAACACCAAATCGTCGGCCAAAATCTGAACGACCAAAGAAATACAATAGTTATCTTTATTGCGCTGTACGTGAAGTAAAGCTTATTGCCTCGCTACAAACAAGGGTCATCGGATAAACAAATGGTAGTTTTACTGGGCCACTTGTCCTTGTGCTGTACTTGATGGCCACGTGTCCTTGTGCTGTACTTGCTGGCCACGTGTCCTTGTGCTGTACTTGTTTCAGGATCTTGGGGTGTGGGCGAGAACAGCGATGATGAAAACTCTCGATAACTACAGTACAAACAAAGGCAAACAAA
Source organism: Homarus gammarus (assembly GCA_958450375.1). Lineage (NCBI taxonomy): Eukaryota > Metazoa > Arthropoda > Malacostraca > Decapoda > Nephropidae > Homarus > Homarus gammarus. The sequence continues at coordinate 129,972 of CAUDMG010002766.1, read as the reverse complement.
GAACCACCGTGACTGACCTTGTATGACGAGGTTAATGAATGAATAAATATCACCGTCATCACTACTGTCTTTATGTAAATTGGTATCTTGAAGTGTGGACAGACAGATTGGTGGATAAACAGACAGACAGATGGGTGGATGAAGACACAGACAGACAGATGGGTGGATGAAGACACAGACAGACAGATGGGTGGATGAACAGACAGACAGACAGATGGGTGGATGAAGACAGACAGACAGACAAGATCAACTAATAAATCCCCTTGAACATTCGGTCGAGGGGTAAAAACAAGAGCTGGCATAGACAGAGTAGCAGTTCGTGTACTGGCTGGTGTTAAAGACCTCCCACCACCGAGTGAGCTGTGTACTCTGGTGACAGGATAAGCACAACTTTCCTCCGGTATTCACACCATTAATGTGTCTTTGATAACCCTGGTAAGTCTTCTATAGTGCATGTGGTTAACTGTGGTACAAGTGGAAGGTTCTGACAAGTTATATATGGTACAAGTGGAAGGTTCTGACAAGTTATATATGGTACAAGTGGAAGGTTCTGGCAAGTCATCTATGGTACAAGTGGAAGGTTCTGTCAGGTCATCTATGGTACAAGTGGAAGGTTCTGACAAGTTATATATGGTACAAGTGGAAGGTTCTGACAAGTTATATATGGTACAAGTGGAAGGTTCTCACAAGTTATATATGGTACAAGTGGAAGGTTCTGACAAGTCATATATGGTACAAGTGGAAGGTTCTGACAAGTCATATATGGTACAAGTGGAAGTTTGACAAGTATATAGGTACAAGTGGAAGGTTCTGACAAGTAATATATGGTACAAGTGGAAGGTTCTGACAAGTTATATATGGTACAAGTGGAAGGTTCTGACAAGTTATATATGGTACAAGTGGAAGGTTCTGACAAGTTATATATGGTACAAGTGGAAGGTTCTGACAAGTTATATATGGTACAAGTGGAAGGTTCTGACAAGTTATATATGGTACAAGTGGAAGGTTCTGACAAGTCATATATGGTACAAGTGGAAGGTTCTGACAAGTCATATATGGTACAAGTGGAAGGTTCTGACAAGTAATATATGGTACAAGTGGAAGGTTCTGACAAGTAATATATGGTACAAGTGGAAGGTTCTGACAAGTTATATATGGTACAAGTGGAAGGTTCTGACAAGTTATATATGGTACAAGTGGAAGGTTCTGACAAGTTATATATGGTACAAGTGGAAGGTTCTGACAAGTTATATATGGTACAAGTGGAAGGTTCTGACAAGTCATATATGGTACAAGTGGAAGGTTCTGACAAGTAATATATGGTACAAGTGGAAGGTTCTGACAAGTAATATATGGTACAAGTGGAAGGTTCTGACAAGTATATATGGTACAAGTGGAAGGTTCTGACAAGTTATATATGGTACAAGTGGAAGGTTCTGACAAGTTATATAATGGTACAAGTAAAGCAAGTGGAAGGTTCTGACAAGTTATATATGGTACAAGTGGAAGGTTCTGACAAGTTATATATGGTACAAGTGGAAGGTTCTGACAAGTTATATATGGTACAAGTGGAAGGTTCTGACAAGTTATATATGGTACAAGTGGAAGGTTCTGACAAGTTATATATGGTACAAGTGGAAGGTTCTGACAAGTTATATATGGTACAAGTGGAAGGTTCTGACTTATCAATCAACAAGTGAAAAGTTTATCGGGTCTTAGTGTGAGTAGGACCCCCCAACCTAACCTAATGTAACCCAACTAAGCCCCACCAATGAGGATAGAGGGCTATTAGATCAACCACCAATTAAGACTAGGTGGTTGGGGGCTATCATATAAGTAAGAAATAAATTAACTCACCCATCTCCAGGTATTCTGGGAAGAGGCCGCGGGGATCGAAGTTGACCAGACGGAAATCCTTCGCCCAACGCGGCCAGCGGTTGTGAGCCTCGCGTTGATGTTCCGGCACGGTCAGCATATTGTACCACTTCCACAGCAGAGGGATAAACATCTCCATACAGGTGTTCATGGCCTGTTTGCCCACCATGATGATAGCCAGCTGAACGGACAACTCCAGGAGACATCCACCGGGCGAACACTGTTGATTAGGGTGTCAGTTAATGGTATGGGGTAGTGTGTGTAGCTATCAATTAGTCTTGGGTATCGACTTGAATCACTGGAATAAGGTTTGGGCTAGTGGTGATGCTGACCACAAACACTGCCGATTAGGGTGTCAGTTAATGGTATGGGGTAGTGTGTGTAGCTATCAATTAGTCTTGGGGTATCGACTTGAATCACTGGAATAAGTTAATAGTGTGCGTTAAACTCTCCACCTACCGAGTATAGTTCATTATATGGAGGTTTCACATCTAACAAACCTCGATATAATGATGTAACTATCCCGTGTAATTCGTTAAATACAGGTTCCGCTGTAGTTGAAATAAAAAACCACAAACGACACCATTATGTAGTTTAGCCATTAGAGATCACCTGAACATTCACCCATCCATTAAAAAATAGTGTTTCAGGGTGGTTAAATATGAGGCTCGTTAAACTTGGGGGTTAATCTTCAGGTGAGCACTTGGGGGGGCTACATACTCACCTGAAGATCAACCCCACAGAAGTATCCTACACTACCCTAACCTGACCCCCCTGTACCCTAACCTGACCCCCCTGTACCCTACCCTACCCTAACCTGATCCCCCGTACCCTACCCTAATCAAACCACAAACCCCCAGTACAACTCACTTCTTCTTGACGCGAGCCGAGGACCCTGTTATAATCGCCGGGGTAGCCCACCATCTTGCCCTTAAAGAATGCTATGTAGAATATCGAAGAATAGTAATTAATAAACTGCAACAAGTAGATCTTGAGGGTGAGAGAATCGTCGAATTCCGTCTGCGTTCTCTGTAGTTCCAACTCTGTCAGGTACTCGGCTACTCTCGCATATATCTGAAGGAGAGAAATATGAATAAATTTTAACGTGTTACGGATGGAAATATAAACTAAAAACAACAATAATAATAACAAAAACAACAACAATAATAATAACAAGAACAATAACAACAATAACAATAATAATAATAATGATAACAAAAACAATAATAATAATAATAATAACAATAACATAAACAACAACAGCAACAAAAGCACGAACCTGGTTAAAGATCATGATACAGATGAGGTTAATGAACGCAGCGGTGGTGGAGGTGAAGATTATCGCGTACGACGTGATCACTGAGTCTCCGTGGATGCTTAGGGCGGCCAAGATGGACATGCGGTACAGAATCACCCCCATGACTGCTACGAGGGCCATTGTCACCTATGGGAGGCGGAGGAGGGGGGGGGGGGGAGAGAGAGAAATACCAGCGTTGATTATTTTTGGTGTGTGGTATATGGGTAGTGCCTAGTCTGACTATATGTTGTTTGTTACAGAGAGAGAGAGAGAGAGAGAGAGAGAGAGAGAGAGAGAGAGAGAGAGAGAGAGAGACTTGTGAATTTGTGTAACTTTATCTTACCAATAGGAACATTAACCTAACCTGACCTAACCCAATGCTAACCCAACCTAACCTAACCCAATGCCAACCTAACCTAACCCCACCTAACCCAACCTAACCTAACCCAAACACTCACCAATAGGAACACAGACGATAAACTAATCATAACTCCGGGAACTCTCATCCTCCAGAATGGGGGCCTGGGTTCGAGGGTCTTCGTGACGATGTTGACTGTTTTCTTCTTGATGTGTGAGAGCCGGGCCAGGTACTGAGGCCTGGGGTGCTCCTCCTGTATGTCGAAGCCCGTCAGGTCCCACCGATGAGTGATCTCGGCAGAGTAACGCTTCCACATCTCCAGGAACAACGCCGCTGAGAGTTAGGGATAAGATGAAGGCAAATTATGACTTGATGGTCACACGCGAAGGATTATATCACCTGGAGTGATTACCCTAAACCTAACCTAACCTAACCTAAAACTAACCTAACACTAATCTAACCTAACTTAATCTAAACTAACCTTAAGCTATAATCATTAATACTAAATTACTTATGTTAACCAAATCTAACCTAAAACTAACCTAACACTAAACTAACCTAACACTAATCAAACCTAACCTAAAACTAAACTAATCTAACCTAACCTCAAGCTGATCATCATCTATAGTAATGCGTATCAAATCTAACTTGTCACTAAACTAACCTCATCCTATCATCATCTATACAAAAAGATCTAAAAAAATTTCGAATGGTCTGAAAAATGGAAGATGAAATTCAATGTGGACAAATGTAAAGTTCTTAGTCTTGGAGATGTAAACAGAGAAACCAGATACCAGATGAACAACGATGTTATTGAGAAATCCGACTGTGAGAAAGATTTAGGAGTAATGATATGTAGGAATCTTAAGCCAAGTAAACAATGTGTATTTGCTCGAAACAAGGCTAATAAAGTACTTGGGTTCATACAAAGGAGTGTTAGTTACAAGACTAGCGAGATCATCCTAAAACTGTATCTTGTGCTTGTAAGACCACACCTGGATTATACAGTTCAGTTCTGGTCACCGTATTACAGAATGGATATAGAATCATTGGAAAGAATTCAGAGGAGAATGACAAGACTAATCCCGGGCATTAGGAACCTTGAATACAGAGACAGGTTAAAGCATCTTAATTTGCACTCCCTCAACAGACGTAGAGTGAGGGGCGATATGATCGAGGTTTATAAATGGAAGTCAGGGTTAAACAAAGGTGACATAACAAAGGTACTCAAACTATCCAATCAGGAGCGAACTCGTAACAATGGTTTTAAAATAGACAAATTTAGATTTGGGCGCGAAATAGGTAAACATTGGGTAGTGGATGAGTGGAACAAGTTACCAAACATCATCATTAACTCAGCTACACTCGTTAGCTTCAAACACAGGCTGTATGGATATATGAGTGATAGGGGTTGGGTGTAGATGGGGCCTCCTGCCTAGTATGGACCATAGGGGTTGGGTGTAGATGGAGCCTCCTGCCTAGTATGGACCATAGGGGTTGGGTGTAGATGGGGCCTCCTGCCTAGTATGGACCATAGGGGTTGGGTGTAGATGGGGCCTCCTGCCTTGTATGGACCATAGGGGTTGGGTGTAGATGGGGCCTCCTGCCTAGTATGGACCATAGGGGTTGGGTGTAGATGTGGCCTCCTGCCTAGTATGGACCATAGGGGTTGGGTGTAGATGGGGCCTCCTGCCTAGTATGGACCATAGGGGTTGGGTGTAGATGGGGCCTCCTGCCTAGTATGGACCATAGGGGTTGGGTGTAGATGTGGCCTCCTGCCTAGTATGGACCATAGGGGTTGGGTGTAGATGGGGCCTCCTGCCTAGTATGGACCATAGGGGTTGGGTGTAGATGGAGCCTCCTGCCTAGTATGGACCATAGGGGTTGGGTGTAGATGGGGCCCCCTGCCTAGTATGGGCCATAGGGGTTGGGTGTAGATGGAGCCTCCTGCCTAGTATGGGCCATAGGGGTTGGGTGTAGATGGAGCCCCCTGCCTAGTATGGGCCAATAGTCACTGTTTCATCCATTCTTACGTTATGTATACCAAAGCTAAACTAAACTAACCTTATCTAGGCCAGGTCAGGTCAAGTCAGGTCAGGTCTTACTCACCCCACATAGACATAAAGGCCGTGAAGAAGATGGTGGCCGGGTTATGTCAGGTCAGGTCAGATAATGTTAGGTCAGGTCAGGTCATACTCACCCCACAGAGACATAAAGGCCGTGAAGAAGATGGTGGCCGGGTTATCCACCAAGTAGGTAAACCGAGCATGAAAGCAAGTCTCCTGTAGGCTCCAGTAGTTACAGAAGTGATCACACAGAGGGCACATGGTGATGTTCTTTGAGCAGATGTCGTGACTGGAATGAGACGGAGGTTAGTGTATGGTTAGGTTATGGTTAAAGTTAGGTTAGGCTACGGTTAGGTTATGGTTAAAGTTAGGTTAGGTTAAGTTATGATTAGGTTAGGTTAGGTTATGGTTAGGTTATGGTTAAAGTTAGGTTAGGTTAGGTTAAGTTATGGTTAGGTTAGGGTTGAGTTAGGTTAGGTTATGGTTAGGTTATGGTTAGGTTATGGTTAAAGTTAGGTTAGGTTAAGTTATGGTTAGGTTAGGGTTGGGTTAGGTTAGGTTATGGTTAGGTTATGGTTAAAGTTAGGTTAGGTTAAGTTATGGTTAGGTTAGGGTTAGGCTATGGTTAGGTTAGGTTATAGTTAGTAAGTTGGGAATAACACTAAACTTCACACACCCCCCCGACCCCCCAAAAAATAGATAATGCTAATAAAACTAGAAATACTAAACCTAATAAAAATAATAACAACAAAAATAAACACATCGGGACAAAACAAACCTCGGAGGATGATTATTGATCGTTGCCACGGCGTAAAAAAAACAGAGCAGACCCACGATTGACGCAGGTATCAACATGTACGTATAGAACCCCAGCCAGGCGAAATAGAGCCCGATCTTGACTCCAAAGTAGTCCTTGACGTAATCGAGCGGCTGGTATTTGTAGAAGTTCCTCACCGCTGCCCATTGGTTGAAGAGTAGCGAGCGTTCGTTTCCCTCCGTTCGTAGATCGCCCTGTGGGGTGACGAACGGCGGTTAGGTTAGATAGGAAATGCAGTCGCAGGGTTTGTTTTCGAGTTACTTTGGTCGTTGAGGTAGTTACAGGCTGAGAAAGTAGTTATAGATCATCGAAACAGGTTACAGGATTGTCTTCAAGATTTACAGGTCATTAAAATAGCTACAGGTTACAGGTCATCAAGAACCACAGATCAACAAAACAACTACAGGTCAACAAGACAGCTACAGGTTACAGGTCATCCACACTCACCTCATGTATAGGGTAAGCAGCTGAATACACCCCTTCGTTCAGTAGTTTCTCGATGCCAAAAGCAAAGTCGTCTGTGTCGTTACTCTTGAATCTCTTTCGCCTCAGGATGAAGTCAACGATGCGAGCACGAATAGCTGAAGTGAAGAATTCCTCGCATATTTCGAATCTACGGAATGCGGGGAAAATTATTCTCAATTATCGGGTTTAAATAATTCAGGTTTATCAATTATTGTGACTAAATAATTTGTCTGTTTACAATTGTTTAAATAATTCGTCTGTTTATTATCATGTTTAAATAATTCAGGTTTATTAATTAATGTGTTTAAATAATTCATGTTCATCAATTATCAAGTTAAAATAATTCATGTTCATCAATTATCATGTTTAAATAATTCATGTGTATCAATTATCATGTTTAAATAATTCATGTTTAACAAATATTGTGTTTAAATAATTCGTCTATCTATTTATCAATTATCAGCAGGCAGAAATAATACATATTTTCAAAACCTAACCTAACCTACCAAACTCACAAATACTCGCAACAAACTCACAAATACTCACAACAAACTCACAAATACTCACAACAAACTCACAAATACTCACAACAAACTCACAAATACTCACAACAAACTCACAAATACTCACAACTCACAAATACTCACAACAAACTCACAAATACTCACAACAAACTCACAAATACTCACAACAAACTCACAAATACTCACAACAAACTCACAAATACTCACAACTCACAAATACTCACAACAAACTCACAAATACTCACAACAAACTCACAAATACTCACAACAAACTCACAAATACTCACAACAAACTAACAAATACTCACAACAAACTCACAAATACTCACAACAAACTCACAAATACTCACAACAAACTCACAAATACTCACAACAAACTCACAAATACTCACAAATACCCACAACTCACAAATACTCACAACAAACTCACAAATACCCACAACAAACTCACAAATACTCACAAATACTCACAACTCACAAATACTCACAACAAACTCACAAATACTCACAACAAACTCACAAATACTCACAAATACCCACAACTCACAAATACTCACAACAAACTCACAAATACCCACAACAAACTCACAAATACTCACAAATACTCACAAATACCCACAACAAACTCACAAATACTCACAAATACCCACAACTCACAAATAATCTTTATCCCTGGAATAGACGGCGGTGAAATGGCGGTTCTTGGGCGGGAAGACGTCATCGTCGAGCCGCACAAAGTTAAACAAACGGCTCACACAGTCCGTCATGTCTTGAAACACCGCCGGGGGTGTGAACTCTAAGGCCGGCAATCCTGGGAACTGTATGGAAGATTAGGTCAATCACGTGTCCTACTGTAATTATCATCCTACTGTAATTATCATCCTGCTGTAATTATCATCCTACTGTAATTATCATCCTGCTGTAATTATCATCCTGCTGTAATTATCATCCTACTGTAATTATCATCCTGCTGTAATTATCATCCTGCTGTAATTATCATCCTACTGTAATTATCATCCTACTGTAATTATCATCCTGCTGTAATTATCAACCAACTGTAATTATCATCCTACTGTAATTATCATCCTTCTATAATTATCATCCTACTGTAATTATCATCCTACTGTAATTATCATCCTTCTATAATTATCATCCTACTGTAATTATCACCCTACTGTAATTATCATCCTACTGTAATTATCATCCTTCTATAATTATCATCCTACTGTAATTATCATCCTTCTATAATTATCATCCTACTGTAATTATCACCCTACTGTAATTATCATCCTGCTATAATTATCAGCCTACTGTAATTATCATCCTTATATAATTATCATCCTGCTGCAATTATCATCCTTCTATAATTATCATCCTACTGTAATTATCACCCTACTGTAATTATCATCCTACTGTAATTATCATCCTACTGTAATTATCATCCTTCTATAATTATCATCCTACTGTAATTATCATCCTACTGTAATTATCATCCTACTGTAATTATCACCCTACTGTAATTATCATCCTACTGTAATTATCATCCTACTGTAATTATCATCCTTCTATAATTATCATCCTACTGTAATTATCATCCTACTGTAATTATCATCCTTCTATAATTATCATCCTACTGTAATTATCATCCTACTGTAATTATCATCCTACTGTAATTATCATCCTACTGTAATTATCATCCTACTGTAATTATCATCCTACTGTAATTATCATCCTACTGTAATTATCATCCTTCTATAATTATCATCCTACTGTAATTATCATCCTTCTATAATTATCATCCTACTGTAATTATCACCCTACTGTAATTATCATCCTGCTGTAATTATCATCCTACTGTAATTATCATCCTGCTATAATTATCATCCTGCTGTAATTATCATCCTACTGTAATTATCATCCTACTGTAATTATCATCCTACTGTAATTATCATCCTGCTGCAATTATCATCCTACTGTAATTATCATCCTGCTATAATTATCATCCTTCTATAATTATCATCCTACTGTAATTATCATCCTGCTGCAATTATCATCCTACTGTAATTATCACCCTGCTATAATTATCATCCTGCTATAATTATCATCCTACTGTAATTATCATCCTGCTATAATTATCACCCTACTGTAATTATCATCCTACTGCTATGATCATTCTGCTATAATTATCATCCTTCTATAATTATCATCCTACTGTAATTATCATCCTGCTATAATTATCATCCTACTGTAATTATCATCCTGCTATAATTATCATCCTTCTATAATTATCATCCTACTGTAATTATCATCCTGCTATAATTATCATCCTTCTATAATTATCACCCTGCTATAATTATCATCCTGCTATAATTATCATCCTACTGTAATTATCATCCTTCTATAATTATCATCCTACTGTAATTATCATCCTGCTGTAATTATCATCCTACTGTAATTAGCATCATACTGTAATTATCATCCTACTGTAATTATTATCCTACCTGTAATTATCCTACTGTAATTATCACCCTACTGTAATTATCATCCTACTGTAATTATCATCCTACTGTAATTAGCATCCTACTGTAATTAGCATCCTACTGTATTTATTATCCTACTGTATTTATTATCCTACTGTAATTAGCATCATACTGTAATTATCACCCTACTGTAATTATCACCCTACTGTAATTATTATCCTACTGTAATTATCACCCTACTGTAATTATCATCCTCCTCATTGAGAATATTGTCTAAATGAAACCTAGCTTAACCTAACAGCCTAACCTTAACAGCGTAAACCACATACCTTGATTAAACTACACTCTCGGATTAAATTAACCTCGGTGTTTAATTTGGGAGGAAGGGCAGGGGGGTAGTGGGGTCAGGGGAAATGGGGTCGAATCTGTGGGAATGGGGTCGAATCTGAAGGGAATGGGGTCGAATCTGAAGGGAATGGGGTCGAATCTGGCAGGAACCGAGTCATATATTCGAATGCTAAGCCTGAAATTCCTTATGATTTGTGATTTTTTTTTCTTTAGAGGTGGACGATGGTGATGCAGTTACGATCAAGAGCTTTTGTTATTTTAGCCCACATAGAGCACATGAAGAATAGTACCCCCAAGTGCTTACCTGTAGATTAACCCCCAAGTGCTCACCTGAAGATTAACCCCCAAGTGCTCACCTGAAGATTAAGCCCCAAGTGCTCACCTGTAGATTAACCCCCAAGTACTCACCTGAAGATTAACCCCCAAGTGCTCACCTGTAGATTAACCCCCAAGTGCTCACATGAAGACACCCCTAGCTAAACAACCTCAAATTAACTACCCTGAAACTATCTGGGAGGGAGGCTTATGTTCAGGTGACCCACGCAGGCTAAAATAACATATGTTCACGTTCTCTACTTTAATAACATCACCGGGGTTATTGATATGTTGTTATTTATCTACTGATCTCCTTTACACGTTTATTGGTATGAGTGGAAAGTAGAAACATACCCGACGCCTTGTTCCTTCTAGAGTCAATAGCCTTTGGGTGGACAGCCTAGCCTCTGAGCCATCGTTGTATCTATGCATCGATGACCACACACACACACACACACACAATTACCTGTTTATTGGTCCACGCTAAAGAATAAATCACAATCAATAACCCTGACTTCAATTATCTGTAAATGACTCAGTTTCTGTCTTAGGTTAGGTTAGATTAAAGTTAGGATCATGTTAGGTTAGATTAGGATCATCTTAGGTTAGGTTAGGATCATGTTAGGTTAGGTTAGGATCATCTTAGGTTAGGTTAGGTTAGGATCATGTTAGGTTAGGTTAGGATCACGTTGGGTTAGGTTAAGTAAATAATGAAAACCTGAGAAATTAATGTATGAAATTCCTCCAAACCTGAGGTCTTCCTAAGAACTCTTTTGTACAGGGTGTGTCATAGGTCCCTTCTGTACAGGGTGTGTCATAGGACCCATCTGTACAGGGTGTGTCATAGGTCCCTTCTGTACAGGGTGTGTCATAGGTCCCTTCTGTACAGGGTGTGTCATAGGTCCCTTCTGTACAGGGTGTGTCATAGGTCCCTTCTGTACAGGGTGTGTCATAGGTCCCTTCTGTACAGGGTGTGTCATAGGTCCCTTCTGTACAGGGTGTGTCATAGGTCCCTTCTGTACAGGGTGTGTCATAGGTCCCTTCTGTACAGGGTGTGTCATAGGTCCCTTCTGTACAGGGTGTGTCATAGGTCCCTTCTGTACAGGGTGTGTCATAGGTCCCTTCTGTACAGGGTGTGTCATAGATCTCTTATGTACAGGGTGTGTCATAGGTCCCTTCTGTACAGGGTGTGTCATAGGTCCCTTCTGTACAGGGTGTGTCATAGGTCCCTTCTGTACAGGGTGTGTCATAGGTCAGTCGTAGCGTCTTGTGACAATATTGAGACAAATATTACACGACCTAACCTAACCAAACACTGACTTCAAACGATGCCAGTACAGTAAAGGTCAGTTTAGTTGGTCAGGTTCCTTAACTACCTTAGACAACTAATTACAACACTAACTACCTGAAACATCTCTAAACATGGATGATATAAGATAGTCATATAACTCCGATAAGTAATATATTAAGAATAAGTATTTATATTTTAAGTTAAATGTTAGTCTAAATACTACAGGAAGAGTTAGTAAGAAAAATTAAATGCATTCTAGAATATTATCCAACAGTCAAATATTCATCTTTATGGCATCAGATATAATTTTTACAATAGGCATTCCGTCATTTTTGGTTTGGGCTCCATTCCAGTCAAGCGTTCGTAAATGAACGCTTCGTAAATCGAGGAACGTGTTTACGAATCGGGAGATAATGAGCGAACGGCGAAGAGTTTCTCATGAAAATCCCGAGTTAATATACCACAAGCAATATTTACAGTGGGTGTCACTTACGGGCGTCCGTCGATTTACGAAGGGTCGATTTACGGCGCTGGAACGGAACCTAAATGAAGGACGCTGATCTACTTTCCAGCTGTACAATAACACGCTAAAGAGAGGCATAAGAACACTAAGAATTAAGTTAAGTTATAGTTACAATTACCTGATGATATCTGACTGTTGCTGTGGTGAGTCAATTAACTATGGAGAGAGAGAGAGAGAGAGAGAGAGAGAGAGAGAGAGAGAGAGAGAGAGAGAGAGAGAGAGACTACACACCAGCCAGAGCTTATTACGCATGCAGCAACACCAAGGAATAAACGGCAGAAGTAGACAGTGTGTGAGGCAGCGTTCAGGGCCTAACACACCCCATGCACAACTAGGTAACAAGGAAGCCGGCTTACATGGAGGACAATGCGTTGGTTCATAAACACCTCATCCAATTTCTGTAAGGGGGGGGAGAAAAAAAAACAAAACAAAGCCATCATAATTAAAGCAGCCGCAGCAATATATCATCTATAATCTCCGAACAAACACATTAATAGGTCAAAGAAATATGATTCGCTACCTGGCATATATGAGAGAGAGAGAGAGAGAGAGAGAGAGAGAGAGAGAGAGAGAGAGAGAGAGAGAGAGCTCAAAGTCAGGTGTCACTCTATAGTTTTACGACCTCGTTATTGACCCAAGACACTGTTACATTTCGCTGCTTAACGACTTACCAATCACCGCTCACCATCCTATCGCAGTGTTTGAAGGCGCCGTAGATGCTTGCAATTGCCGTGCACTATAAACTATGTGAAGATATGTTGCATAAACTTTCAATACAAAGCTTAGACGTTTGTAAAAGGCTAAAATCATATCCCCTAAAGGCACACACTGGACTGATCTACTCCGCCATAACAGATCTCACCAGAATCCAGATCAGAATTTATTTCAATATTGATTTTTTTAGGGGGGGTCACTGTTCATTTTACTCGTATGCTCAAGCTTGTACTGTGATTTTCAAGCTTGTACTGTGATGTTCAAGCTTGTACTATTTTGCTCAAGCTTGTACTGTGATGTTCAAGATTGTACTGTGATGTTCAAGCTTGTACTCTTATGCTCAAGCTTGTACTGTGATGTTCAAGCTTGTACTGTTATGCTCAAGCTCATATACCAATCTAGCACACACCCCTAAAGGTGATTGGGTCAGGGTGGAGGCATCATGCAGAGGCTGGTTTCATGTCTAGCTTAGGGTATAAAGGTATCGACCAATAGCCCCAGTTCCCCCTAAACCTGTATCCGTGAACTGACTCTGTGTTTATTAACTGTATCGGTGAACTGACTCTGTGTTAATTACTGTATCGGTGAACTGACTCTGTGTTTATTTACTGTATCGGTGAACTGACTATGTTTATGTTTCGACAACGTTTACTGAGCCGGGTCATGTTATTCAACGATTGCACAGTTAACCCCTTAAACCCCCCCCCCCCCCCCCACAGTCTGTTTCAAGGTACAGTACATAATTTCTCACCTCCTAGGGTAGTGCGGGCAGTTCTAGGGTACGTTATCGACCCTGGGGTACGTTATCGACCCTGGGGTACGTTATCGACCCTGGGTACGTTATCGACCCTGGGTACATTATCGACCCTGGGGTACATTATCGGGGTACACGCGTATTTGTTGGTCTTCATTATCTTAACTTAACCCCTAGAGTACAATAACACATTTGAGTACGATAACTTAACCCCTAGAGTACGATAACACTTTTGAGTACGATAACCCTCTGCATACCGTACTCAGAGGGTCTTGGAATCTGTGGATCAGTTGATAGTACACTGGCCATCAACCAATATGACCAAGGATCCATCTCAAGGCTTCGAAGGGGTGATGGATGGAGGAGCATTATTCCGTGAGGGGGAAAGGAGCATTATTCTGTGGGGGGAGCATTATTCTGTGGGGGAGGGGGGGGGGGGGAGAGATGGTGGAGCATTACCCAGATACCCCTCTTAGTTACGTTCAGTACCCCAGCCTGACACCAAACATTTGCACCCCCCAGTCGGACCTCTAGTACCGAGCTCGTAAGGTATTTAATACTGTGCAGCGTCGATAAACGGACTAGAGCATCGTGGATTCCACCTACGGGGCGTATAATAAAGTGTCGTCGTCGATGTTACGATTAAACGCATTTGCAACGCCCTGTATAATCAAAAGGACATCGTGGATCACAACTATGGGGGTATAGAGTGAAGTTAATCGTCGGCATAAACAAACGAAAACAGCATCGAGGAATAAAGCCCATGCATCAATATCACCACACTGCAAACAGTTCGGTCCCGGGTATGTTAATGTAAACAACTCGGTCCCGGGTATGTTAATGTAAACAGCTTGGTCCCGGGTATGTTAATGTAAACAACTCGACTATGTTAGGTTGTTAGGGGAAACTGGTGCCGTGGGTGATCAAACCATTACCATTTCTCTTACCAACTCTTGAAACAGTTCACCTGCCCTTCTTACAAATGTCTTCCTTAGTTCATCATCGCACTTGAAGGAGTAATAAAAGTATTGTGTCAATTATTATCTCACTATGGGGCCAAGGTGTGTAGTTAAGATCACGAACGAGGTCTTTTGTAGCCGGGGATTAACCTCCAAGTGCTCACCTGAAGATTAACCCCCAAGTGCTCACCTGAAGATTAACCCCCAAGTACTCACCTGAAGATTAACCCCCAAGTGCTCACCTGTAGATTAACCCCCAAGTGCTCACTTGTAGATTAACCCCCAAGTGCTCACCTGAAGATTAACCCCCAAGTGCTCACCTGAAGATTAACCCCCAAGTGCTCACCTGTAGATTAACCCCCAAATACTCACCTGAAGATTAACCCCCAAGTGCTCACCTGAAGATTAACCCCCCAAGTGCTCACCTGAAGATTAACCAACAAGTGCTCACCTGAAGATTAACCCCCAAGTGCTCACCTGTAGATTGACCCCCAAGTGCTCACCTGAAATCACCCCCAGTTTAACGACCCTGAAACTATCTGGGGGGGCTAATGTATCGGTGATCCATAATGACTAAAAATTACAAATGACGCCGTTCACTGTCTCAACTACGTCATTGCAAGGGAGGCCACCTGGTCGTTTAGATCCTTGTCCAAATAGGCCCCAACCTAACCTAACCAACAGGACCAGGGTGATTTAAGTTAGGTTAGGTTTGGCTGCACAAGTCAGATTTGCTTGGGTTAGGTCAGGTCAATTCAGGTCATGTCAGATTAGGTTACATTAAGCTTGCATAGACAGTTATAATGCATTTGGTTTGAGCAAGCCCTGGTCAGGTCATGGTCATGTCAGGTCAGATTTGGTTAGGTCAGGTCAGGACAAGTTAAGTCAGGTCAGATTGAGCTTGTTAAGACAAAGTTATAATAAATTTGGTTAAAGCAAGATAAGTCAGGTCAGGCAAAGTTAGGTTAGTTCAGACCAGGGATTAGCTTAGGTCAGGTCAGGTTAAGTTAGGCCTGGTTAGGTTAGTTCAGCCCAGGTCAGGGTAAGTCAAGTCAGGCCAGGTTAAGTTAGGCCTGGGGTTAGTTCAGCCCAGGTCAGGTCAGGTCAAGTTAGGTCAGGGTAAGTCAGGTCAGGGTAAGTCAGGTCAGGTCAGGGGTATATTTGAACAAGGATTCACATGACCATTCAACACAGGGTACAGTACACACCCTATTATTTCCCATTATTTTAATCTAAACACCAACTTCACTAATTTACCTGCAACAAAGTTCGATGGCGGTAAATACATGTAGAAAAAAAAAATTATATATATATATATTGAAACCTTTTTTGGTGGTTTATATAGTTATGAAACCTCCATCTAATGAACTACAGAAAAGCCATTACATCAAGTTCCCATTAATGTGAAATCCCTCATAACTTTCTGAAACACACTGTATATTCTGACCGCACATCGATTGACCCCAGACAAGAGACCAAAATAGAAAATGCTCATTAAACCACAGTTCTACACAACAGCCTTCATTAAACCACAGTTCTACACAACGTAACAGCCTTCATTAAACCACAGTTCTACACAACAGCCTTCATTAAACCACAGTTCTACACAACGTAACAGCCTTCATTAAACCACAGTTCTACACAACGTAACAGCCTTCATTAAACCACAGTTCTACACAACGTAACAGCCTTCATTAAACCACAGTTCTACACAACATAACAGCCTTCATTAAACCACAGTTCTACACAACAGCCTTCATTAAACCACAGTTCTACACAACATAACAGCCTTCATTAAACCACAGTTCTACACAACGTAACAGCCTTCATTAAACCACAGTTCTACACAACAGCCTTCATTAAACCACAGTTCTACACAACAGCCTTCATTAAACCACAGTTCTACACAACATAACAGCCTTCATTAAACCACAGTTCTACACAACAGCCTTCATTAAACCACAGTTCTACATAACAGCCTTCATTAAACCACAGTTCTACACAACAGCCTTCATTAAACCACAGCTCTACACAACAGCCTTCATTAAACCACAGTTCTACATAACAGCCTTCATTAAACCACAGTTCTACACAACATAACAGCCTTCATTAAACCACAGTTCTACACAACATAACAGCCTTCATTAAACCACAGTTCTACACAACATAACAGCCTTCATTAAACCACAGTTCTACACAACATAACAGCCTTCATTAAACCACAGTTCTACACAACATAACAGCCTTCATTAAACCACAGTTCTACACAACAGCCTTCATTAAACCACAGCTCTACACAACAGCCTTCATTAAACCACAGTTCTACATAACAGCCTTCATTAAACCACAGTTCTACACAACATAACAGCCTTCATTAAACCACAGTTCTACACAACATAACAGCCTTCATTAAACCACAGTTCTACACAACATAACAGCCTTCATTAAACCACAGTTCTACACAACATAACAGCCTTCATTAAACCACAGTTCTACACAACATAACAGCCTTCATTAAACCACAGTTCTACACAACATAACAGCCTTCATTAAACCACAGTTCTACACAACATAACAGCCTTCATTAAACCACAGTTCTACACAACATAACAGCCTTCATTAAACCACAGTTCTACACAACATAACAGCCTTCATTAAACCACAGTTCAGTTCTTAAGTTGTGTTTCATTACTGGGCCTATCAGAGGAGATCCAATGGGAAGTGGATCCAGATGCCTCCCTTCCCATCAGATAATTCCAATACTTTTTCTTTAATGCAATATTGTATTCAGGTGTTTTAGTATAGTACAAAATAATTACTATTGACCTCCAGAATATCTCCTAGTATCAAGTGCACATGGCTTCAAAATGGTGAGGTCACTGAGTTTGCCATGTTTCCCACCCCCACAAGTTCCTGGATCAATCACTGGTTCCGTATATAATGCAAACACAGCAGCCAAGCTTAAAGAAATACACATATTATACCTCAAACATGACAAGGTAACGAGGGCATATTGGATATACTGGACTAATATACCATGACATATTTAGACATCTCATGCTGAAGAGTGGAGAAAAATAAGAGCATCAATTCTCAAGTTAGATCACATATAAAATAAGTATATAATAATTCTTAAGGTAAATGGCATGAGATTTTTATTATTATTTTCTGCTCACCTGAAGATTAACCCCCAAGTGCTCACCTGATGATTAACCCCCAAGTGCTCACCTGTAGATTAACCCCCAAGTGCTCACCTGTAGATTAACCCCCAAGTGCTCACCTGAAGATTAACCCCCAAGTGCTCACCTGAAGATTAACCCCCAAGTGCTCACCTGAAGATTAACCCCCAAGTGCTCACCTGAAGATTAACCCCCAAGTGTTCACCTGTAGATTAACCCCCAAGTGCTCACCTGAAGATTAATCCCCAAGTGCTCACCTGAAGATTAACCCCCAAGTGCTCACCTGTAGATTAACCCCCAAGTGCTCACCTGTAGATTAACTCCCAAGTGCTCACCTGTAGATTAACCCCCAAGTGCTCACCTGTAGATTAACCCCCAAGTGCTCACCTGTAGATTAACCCGCAAGTGCTCACCTGTAGATTAACTCCCAAGTGCTCACCTGTAGATTAACCCCCAAGTGCTCACCTGTAGATTAACCCCCAAGTGCTCACCTGTAGATTAACCCCCAAGTGCTCACCTGTAGATTAACCCCCAAGTGCTCACCTGAAGATTAACCCCCAAGTGCTCACCTGTAGATTAACCCCCAAGTGCTCACCTGTAGATTAACCCCCAAGTGCTCACCTGAAGATTAACTCCCAAGTGCTCACCTGAAGATTAACCCCCAAGTGTTCACCTGAAGATTAATCCCCAAGTGCTCACCTGTAGATTAACTCCCAAGTGCTCACTTAAAGATTAACCCCCAAGTGCTCATCTGAAGATTAACCCCCAAGTGCTCACCTGAAGATTAACCCCCAAGTGCTCACCTGAAGATTAACCCCCAAGTGCTCACCTGTAGATTAACCAAATGCCAATTAAATTTTCCTTCAACAATAATTTCTATAATAAAAAAAATAGATCAACAATCCAATTTCTTAATATACAGGAGAAAACAATCGACAAACACAAAGTACATGACCAATTTGTAAACATTCTTGACGTTATCATTTTGTATTCATTCTCGACGACATAAAAACGTACTGGGACTTACCTCTTTCATTGGCATACGGAGTTTGAGGATCTCTGCGTATCTTGTGCAGACCTCGAACGGCGCGTGGATCTTAACGAACCTGTGATAATGAAGTTTAGTTTAGTGTTTGGTGTGTGGTGGGGTGTGTGTGGAGTGTGGGGGTGTATGTGGTGTGGGGGTGTGTGTGGTGGGGGGTGTGTGTGGTGGGGGGTGTGTGTGGTGGGGGGTGTGTGTGGTGGGGGGTGTGTGTGGTGGGGGTGTGTGTGTGGTGGGGGTGTGTGTGTGGTGGGGGTGTGTGTGTGGTGGGGGGTGTGTGTGGTGGGGGGTGTGTGTGGTGGGGGGTGTGTGTGGTGGGGTGTGTGTGTGGTGGGGGTGTGTGTGTGGTGGGGGTGTGTGTGTGGTGGGGGTGTGTGTGTGGTGGGGGGGTGTGTGTGGTGGGGGTGTGGGGGGTGTGGGGGGGGGTGTGTGGTGGGGGGTGTGGGGGGTGTGGGGGGGGGGGGGGTGTGTGTGGGGGGGGGGGGGGGGTGGTGGGGGGGGGGTGTGTGGGGGGGGTGTGTGGGGGGGTGTGTGTGGGGGGGGGTGTGTGGGGGGGGGGTGTGTGTGGGGGGGGTGTGTGTGGGGGGGGGTGTGTGTGGGGGGGGTGTGTGTGGGGGGGGGGTGTGTGGGGGGGGGGGGTGGGGGGTGTGGGGGGTGTGTGGGGGGGGGTGTGTGTGGGGGGGGTGTGGGGGGGGTGTGTGGGGGGGGGGTGTGTGGGGGGGTGTGTGTGGGGGGGTGTGTGTGGGGGGGGGGTGTGTGGGGGGGGGGTGTGTGTGGGGGGGGTGTGTGTGTGGGGGGGTGTGTGTGGGGGGGGGTGTGTGTGGGGGGGGGTGTGTGTGGGGGGGGGTGTGTGTGTGGGGAGGGGTGTGTGTGGGGGAGGGGTGTGTGTGGGGGAGGGGTGTGTGTGTTGGAGGGGTGTGTGTGGGGGAGGGGTGTGTGTGGGGGGGGGGGTGTGTGTGGGGGAGGGGTGTGTGTGGGGGGGGGTGTGTGTGGGGGGGGGTGTGGGGGGGGTGTGTGTGGGGGGGGTGTGTGTGGGGGGGGTGTGTGTGGGGGGGGTGTGTGTGTGGGGGGGGTGTGTGTGGGGGGGGTGTGTGGGGGGGGGTGTGTGTGGGGGGGGTGTGTGTGTGGGGGGGGGTGTGTGTGGGGGGGGGTGTGTGTGGGGGGGTGTGTGTGGGGGGGGTGTGTGTGGGGGGTGTGTGTGGGGGGGGGTGTGTGTGGGGGGTGTGTGTGGTGGGGGGTGTGTGTGGTGGGGGGTGTGTGTGGTGGGGGGTGTGTGTGGTGGGGGGTGTGTGTGGTAGGGGGTAAGGGGTAATTCTAGCCTTTAAGAGTCACCCTTAGATTAACCTAACCTAACCCTCCCCTAACCTAACCTAACACTCCCCTAACCTACCCTAAGACTCACCTAAGGGGGACTTCCTCCACTCGTTCTACCTCAAGGACGAGACCCTCCTTCTCCAAGTTAGTCTCAAACACCTCGCGCTGGTCCTCGTGCTCAAGGTTAGTCTCAGCCTCCAGATCCTTTGACACGAGGACGAAGTCGATACTACGTCCGCCTTCATTCATGTACAGCTGCGGGTTCTTCTTGGGCTGGGGGGGCGGGAATTAGGTAGACACACAAGCCAGTAATAATAATAATAATAATAATAATAATAATAATAATAATAATAATAACAACAATAACAATAATACAGGTAATAATAACAACAATAACAAAAATAATAACAATAATAACAACAACGATAATAATAACAATAAGCGTTTTACTACATAAAATCCAACATTGACATAAATAATATCAATATCACTCATCATAAACTAAATACTCTATAACAAACTTCAACATCCTCAATAAACCGGTATCCATCTACCTACTGGGGCAGATCCAAGGCGTGTACTGGGTAGTCCGGACCGCACCCATTTTCATCAGATAATTCCAATACTCTAATGCAGTATTGTACTCAGGTGTTTTTGTATCGTAAAAAGTAATTAATATTGACCTCAGAATATCTCCTAATATTAAGACCACATGGTTTCAAAATGGCCCCAAAATGCCCATGATATTGATCAGAATTCCAAAAAATTTCTGGGGGGGACTTCCAACACCAGCCCCCTTCCCTATGTCTCACTGTGCTCCCCCCCTACCCACAACTTTTTGGACCCCTGTTTTGATATTCCTGGATCTGCCCCCTGATCTATCTTTGTCAGTCTGTCTGGCTGTCAATCAGTAATCAGATAAATCACCTATGGGCCCTAATGCCTGTACAGTGGTGACAAACAGCTCGTTGACGGACCGACAAACATAAACACGTACTGTACCCCAATCCAACCCAACACAAAACTACCCCTAACCCAACCAAAGGTACCCCAAACTAAGCCAACACAACCTAATCCAACCAAAAGTACACCCGAGCTAAGCCAACACAACCTAACCCAACCAAAAGTACCCCCGAGCTAAGCCAACACAACGTAACCTAACCAAATCATAACATAACCACAACGTAGCCTTACCTTATGTGTGTTCTTAGGAGGCTGGCCATTAACATCCTCCAGCACTATCTCATTGTGGTCGGCTATGAGTTCAGCGTCCATATCTGAAGTGTCCCCTGGGTCATGCAGCTCAGTGGTAGAGTAATACACCTGTTATACACGCAGAGTATTAATAACGTGACATAAACTAAGTCGTAACCTGTATTTAACGGGTTGAACAGAGAGGAGAGTCCGTTATATCGAGGGTCTGTTAGATGTGAAACCTCCATCTAATGAACTATATAGAGATGAAAGTCCATTATATCGAGGGTCCGTTAGATGTTAAAACCTCCATCTAATGAACTATATAGAGATGAAAGTCCATTATATCGAGGGTCCGTTAGATGTTAAAACCTCCATCTAATGAACTACTGTATATAGAGATGAAAGTCCATTATATCGAGGGTCTGTTAGATGTTAAAACCTCCATCTAATGAACTATATAGAGATAAAAGTCCATTATATCAAGGGTCAGTTAGATGTGAAACCTCCATCTAATGAACTATATAGAGATGAAAGTCCATTATATCGAGGGTCCGTTAGATGTGAAACCTCCATCTAATGAACTATGTAGAGATGCAAGTCCATTATATCGAGGGTCTGTTAGATGTGAAACCTCCATCTAATGAACTATATAGCGATGAAAGTCCATTATATCGAGGGTCCGTTAGATGTGAAACCTCCATCTAATGAACTATATAGAGATGAAAGTCCATTATATAAAGGGTCCGTTAGATGTGAAACCTCCATCTAATGAACTATATAGAGATGAAAGTCCATTATATTGAGGTTTCACTATAGACCATAAAGCCTTAACCAACTTTCATAAAACACTTAATTGGCAGTTACTGTTCGCCAGTACACCACCACAAGCGTTAAACATGGATAAAATCTGCTGCGTGCTCGTTGGAAGAGTTAACATGGTTACCAATAACCCATTAAAATAACAAGCTCTAAAAATAAAAATAACAAATTAAAACATTTTCAAATATAAATCAGTTTTAATTGGGTTGGATTGAATTGGGTTGGGTTGGGTTGGGTTGGGTTGGGTCAGGTTGGGTTGGGTCAGGTCAGATGTGGTCAGATAAATCTTCATACAGTCAGTCAAACAACAAGAATATCACTGAACTAATTACAATAATATACAATAAACGTTTACCCTTAAAAAAATATAATAACACGACTATAGTCAAAATATAATCAAAGGAAAGGGGTCTAGCCAAAGACTAACTGATAAAAAAAACATACTGTACTGTACAAAAAACTGTGTAACCAAACACATCTAACCACAGAAAATGTGAATAGCCAAAGGAAATGGAAATAGCCAAAAACATCTACCATAGACAGTAGGAATAGCCAAAGAAAATAGAAATAGCCAAAAATCTCATCATACAGTAGGAATAGCCAAAAACATTACAGAAAACGGCTGTAACCAAAACATCTAACCACAGAAAATGGGAATAGCCTTATAAAACGAAAATAACCAAAACATCTAACCACAGAAAACGGGAATAGCCCCAAAAAACGAAAATAACCAAAAACACCACAAAAAACGACTACAACACCCATAAAAATCAAAGCAAAGAAAGTGGGTATCATCCCCGTCAAAAAAAAAACACATCTAATCATAGAAAACGTACCAGCCACCAATAAACATCGAGGGAGACTTATACAAAACTTATGCCCTCACACTTTCAATGGAAGCGGTCGTGGATGCCAGACGACGCAGGCTTCTGATTATGTCCCGCGCCTCGTACTGCAGAGGGAAGGACACCCATTGGTCCGGGAGGAACGCGAGGTAAATTATCTCAATAAACGGACGGTAGAGAATGAGGGACGGGAGGAAAGAGAGGAAGATAAGGAAGAGGAGGAGGAGTAAGAGGGCAGATACAGCAATACAGTATAAGAACATAGGTATTACAGACTACAGTTAGTAGATGTATTTATACAAAATAATAAGAACAAAATGGAAATTATTTAGTCTCAATTATTTGTATTCAATAGAAAATACAAAACAAATGGAAAATTAATTAATTTTCTCAATTGTCCTCGCGTCACACTGCAATATAAAATTTTTTTTATGATTATTCAATACTACACTTGTCAAATATTACCTTAAAATATTAATAATGAACATAGTTAAACCTCCATCTAATGAACTATATAGAGATGAAAGTCCATTATATCGAGGTATCATAGAATACACAACCAGAAAAATCATTCGGCTACAAATGCAAGACTGGATGTATGTATGTATGTATGTGTGTGTGTGTGTGTGTCAAAACTGAGATTACAGATGAAAACAATTGTAATCATGTCCTTTAATGGTCACCTGTAGATTAACCCCCAAGTGCTCACCTGTAGATTAACCCCCAAGTGCTCACCTGTAGATTAACCCCCAAGTGCTCACCTGTAGATTAACCCCCA
This sequence comes from Homarus gammarus, assembly GCA_958450375.1. Lineage (NCBI taxonomy): Eukaryota > Metazoa > Arthropoda > Malacostraca > Decapoda > Nephropidae > Homarus > Homarus gammarus. The sequence goes on along the minus strand of CAUDMG010002766.1, from coordinate 106,012 downwards.
AGTGCTCACCTGTAGATTAACCCCCAAGTGCTCACCTGTAGATTAACCCCCAAGTGCTCACCTGAAGATTAACCCCCAAGTGCTCACCTGTAGATTAACCCCCAAGTGCTCACCTGAAGATTAACCCCCAAGTGCTCACCTGTAAATTAACCCCCAGGTGTTCACCTGTAAATTAACCCCCAAGTGCTCACCTGCAGATTAACCCCCAAGTTAGCCTTAAGATTAACAAGCGTTGACTGTTAACGACGTGGTTAGGGACACCGCCAAACCATCGGAAGTTAAGGGATCATATGTCGATCTTTATAATTCCAGGAGACAAAAAAGGTTCCATTAAAGACCCCCAGAAGATTCAAATTAAGTTTTACATCCTGCTGCTATAGTTAAATAATGTCTAAATAACTCAATTAATTTATAAACACAAACCATTTACTTCACATGACTGTTGTTGAAAGGAAACATTATGAAGTGAGTGGTGATCCCCGGCTGACAATAACAAGAGGTATGGCAGCCGGGGATCACCAAGGTAGACCACTTCATCGTACCAGAGAATATTTAATGGATGTGGGGGTCAGGGAATGTGATTATGTGACTGTGTGGGGGGGGGGGGGGGGGGGTAGGTGGTTCAAACTCCATCCCAAGCAACACAGTCGTTCTACGCAGTTAACGAGCTGCATGACCCAGTGTTTAAGGCGTAGAAGCTGTCGCCAACACAACAAACACACCCTGAGTTAACGAGCTGTATGACCCAGTGTCAAGGAATAGTCCGAGAAGACCGGACAACTCACCAACTGCACTGGCTAACCATTACCCCGGAACACAATCCGCAAATTGATTAACATCCAAGTTCCCAATTACTGCTGGGTAGACAGAGGCAAATGGCGTAAAGAAACTTGCCCATAGTTTCACCCTGCCCGGGAATCGAACCCTGGACCACTTGCTTGCGAGGCGAGCATGCTAACCATTACACTACACTAGCAGGCATCAGTACATTGACTGCATGTATACTCTAGTGCCATTCTGCCCAACGACTTGTACACAGTGATTTTAGAAGACCTTTCTGGGTAACTTCCACAATGTTTTCTTCATCAATCACACACTACAACAGCAGAGACAGATGAAACAAGAGTGTGATATAAACAGTATTTAAAGCTGATGATGAATATTCCTGTTTTATAATAACCTGTAACAGCCAACCTTAGTATCTACTCCATCATACCACTGAACTAGTCCCTCCTTCACCCACACCTCTAACACACTACCTCAGACAGACAGTTAGTTGTTCCTGTCTTGAAACATCACAGCAGAAATATGAAGTGTTAGTGTTTTTATGACTGTTTTCTTTATAACATCATCTACATATTTCAGAAGATTATATTGTGTAATATTTCCGTCACTGTACTTGAAACATCTTGGTAGTGTTCGTCACCATCATCTGCGAGGGAAGGTAAACGTGGTCGGCTGCTGATCTCTGTTACCGGTGACAATAGTTAATCCACCACCTCTATGGCCCCTCACAGGAAGGTTTAACTCTTCACACACAATCAATATCTCTACAATAGGGTCGAGTTTACTTGTTACCACCAGTCTATGAACACTGTCAGTTTCTAGTGAAGTGTTCGTCTTCCTTACTGCCAAACCCATAAACTGCAGAGCTCTTGTCCCTGCAGTCTTGTAGTGAAGTCTCTCTTTGTGTTCACTGAGAAGACCATCTTTTCCAGTTTGTCTAAATCTAAAATGTTAATAATATCCTCACAAGAATAACAGTACTGAGACTATCACAGTGTGTCCCATACTGGCTGTTCGGGGCAGTGTAGATACAGTATACTAAACCTTCAGTACACAAGGAGGCAGCATGGCCGGTAATGCTCTCAACTTTCTTCACTTCACTAAATTGTAAACTTAGGTACACATTTACAGCTGGGTGAACTGGGAGTGCCTGGTGGGTCAAACAACTGATCCCTGGAACAAAAGGGTGGGCCACATGACTAACTACTGAGGGTGGGCCACATCACCAACTTCTGAGGGTGGACCACATCACTAACTACTGAGGGTGGACCACATCACTAACTTCTGAGGGTGGACCACATCACTAACTACTGAGGGTGGGCCACATCACTAACTTCTGAGGGTGGGCCACATCACTAACTACTGAGGGTGAGCCCAACCACCGTACACAATTCTCTGTCATCTTCACATAATGATGGTCTTACCTGAGTCAACCAGCCAGGCACTACTCGTCAAAGTTAACTACACCTCAGTGGTGACCCAAGAGGAGGTCCTCAGTTCAACAAGTAACAGTTAACCTCAGGTGACTGTCAGGTAAGTAACTAACTGTTGTGTGGACATAAAGGAACAAAATGTTACATAACTGTTACTGATTATACAGGTGTTATATATCACACTTAACCAGCCACAAAAAACACAATTAGACCAATAAAACACCATCCTACCTTGGACTAAATATACCCGTGAACTAGACTACAGAGAGAGAGTGAGTCATGTCGGTGTTTCCTGCCACAGTATCAGCTTGACCAAAATGGGAGTCACTAATTACTACATTACATTATCACCTCTTTTACCTTTCATTTCTATTATTAACCCTTCCAGTCTTCTACTACGCTGTCAGCTCTCCCTCTCTCTTGCTTATTTGCTGCCGAAGAAAGCACGATTATGACGGGAATAATCCGGATAATTGCTGTCAACTCTCCCTCTCTCTTGTTTATTTACTGCCGAAGAAAGCACGATTATGACGTGAATAATCCGGATAATTGCTGTCAACTCTCCCTCTCTCTTGTTTATTTACTGCCGAAGAAAGCACGATTATGATGTGAATAATCCGGATAATTTTGGTGAAGGATAATCTCGATCTAGGTCAGTTCTCGTGACCATTAGGGAAATAATGTTTCATCCTTCAGGATTTGGGGAACTCGGGTTAAATTGGGGGGAACTCGGGTTAAATTGGGGGAACTTGGGTTAAATTGGGGGGAACTCGGGTTAAATTATTATCATATACGTTAAGAAGAGTTGAGGGGGAAGAGTTAATTTATTTTATATGAAACAATAAATTTAATATTTTATTTTAACATCTCGTAGTGATGTTTACCGAGAGGCACGACAATCTTGTGTATTCTGGGTAAAAGACAGAGATTAACACTGACCAATAGGAAGCCTCCGTTGTCGACCAATAGGAAGCATCCGTTGTCCTCGCCTCTTGCACCACCACCACCCACCCTAAACTGAGTTCATTTTTAGAGGATGTGAACTCAGAGGGAACGTAAGAATGGATGAAACAGTAACTATTGGTCCATACAAGGCAGTCCCGTTTACACTCAACCCCTATTGCTCATATATCCATCCAACCCGTGTTTGAAACTATCCAGCGTATTCGAGTTAGCTCGCCGGTGTTTGACGGTATTGGTCCAATCTTTTCTCGTGTTTTAGTTTGATGCATTTGGTAGAATCCCTTGGGGTTTGACTTTGCCTCCCTTGCTACCTTCAGTTCATTATTCCTCTTTGTTTTTCCTATCTCCGTCTTAACCCTACCGGCCAATACCTTATAATAATCTCGGAGGTAAACTTCACCACGATTTATTCTCCTACCTATAGCCTTCCTTTGTCCAATAATATTCTTTAAATAATTATTTATCCATTTAGGGTCATTGTTGTTTGATCTGAGTTTTCCGTATGTTATGTTCTGCCTTTGTGCATTAAGTAACTCATTATTTAAATTGTTGTTGTGGAACTCGTCAACCTCAGATCTCGTGATCAGGTCATCCTCAACCATCATATTTTGTGAGGGTGTCGCTGTCAGGTCTCCGGGTAAAGTGAGCTCGGTGTTAGGTCAATTAGTCGCCAGGTCAATTAGTCGCTAGGTCAATTAGTCACCAGTCAATTAGTCACCAGTCAATTAGTCGCCAGGTCAATTAGTCGCCAGGTCAATTTGATATGAATGGTTTACAATTTGAACCTAACCTAACATTCACAGAGCGCAATATAGGATTGTGCATTGCCTTGTGTTATCTATTTCTGGCTATATTTTGTTGAGTAGTGACCGTGTTATCTTGTGATATCCTCTCTTCCGCTTGTTTGTCACCCTTGGAAATCCCTGGCTTTTGAGTCTCCTGTTTTAAAGATCCTGATTAGGTTGGCCAGGACTAGCTTGACCGGCGACACATTGACCGGACGCCAGTGAACTCGCCCTCTGTGGGTACATTGTGTGAGGTCCATCCCCAAGTATGATACCCCTTTTCTTAGCTGCCTTTTCAACCTATCAAAGTTTGTCCTTCTGAAAACTGGGACTTTAATGGAATTTTCCTTGTGACTGACATTGTTTACTTTGAGTCTCACTTCTTTGTGATCGCTGTTGGCAAGTTCGTTCCCGACCATGATATTAGTAATGAGGTTTTCTCTGTTTTACCCCGGGTGGGTTTGGTTATATGTTGACTTAGAAAACAGTCCTGAACTGTTCAAGAAAATCCTCTGATTCTGAGTTACCTGTAAGGTCAATCCAATCTATTTGGCTCAAGTTAAAGTCGCCTACTATACAGACTTTGCTATGTATGGAAGACCTGCGCATTTCTTCCCAAATAAGTCGTTCATTAACTGTATCAAGATTAGGAGGTCTATATATTACTCCTGTGATTCATTTTTTCCTGCCATCTATTAATTCTACTAAATTATTTCTGTATTCAGTTCAGATTTTATTACCTTATTTATTTCACACTTCAGATTATCCCTGACATAGATTGCTACTCCGCCTCCTTTCCTAATCTGCCTATCGGTATGGAATAATTTGTAACCTGCAATTTGGTATTCGACAGGTAACTCTTGTGAGTCTAGGTTGATCCATGATTCGGTGAATGCCATAACTGTATATCAATTTTTTCGGTACATACCAACGCCCTGATTTCATTCATTTTGTTTCTCATACTTCTACTGTTCGCGTAGTAGACATTTAAGTTAGTCGTGTTCTGAGTCCTCCCTTTACCGCGTTTAGGTTTTAACTCGCTGTCTAATTTAGTTTTGTCGTCATTCCTAACACTACTTCCCCGTAACCTTTCACTTTGTTTACCCGCTCCCACTGCAGTCTCCTCCACCCCCGTGCCCATATGTTCCCCCTAGCAGTTTAAAGACCATTACCCAATCACGTGTTTTCTCCGAGTCCTTGGTAAAATTACTGTCTTCTGATTGGTTACAAAATATAGTGGGGTGAAGTGGTGATATAAACCATGGAACTCAGGCCCTCACAATTAGATGGGGTTAGGTTAGGGTGGTGTTTTATTGGTCTAGTTGTGTTTTTTGTGGCTGGTTAGGTTAAGATGGTGTTTCCTAGTTGTTTTATTGCTAAAGTTAATCTAAGAAGAACGTGGGTCAATAATCTTACACAGTTCTTAAATAAACAAATATTTATATACGCGCTGTACTGCGTCACATACCAACACACAACTCTCCTTGAGGGTTAAACTTGTCCATGATTTTACTGAAGACTGATTCCTTTGAGCGGTATATCTACAACAGACCCGCAGCTGTGAGCATCTACCCTGACATCCATCCTCTCACTCCCCCTATAGGCTGGTAACCCTGTCATGTGAGGTCATAACACCTGTCACGCCTTTTATTTACAGCCTCTTAGCTTGACGGTTCGTTTGGAATGATGACGACTTGAACGACTTGACACCGACAGACAAGAGACAGCCGGGTCTTATGTTACTGGACCCACCACTGAGACAAGCCTCTACTGGGAGTCTAGGTCTCAGCATCCCAGTGTACTACCCCTAGACTCATGGTCAGCGAGCAGTGTCTCAGTGTGTTGTCTGCCGATGCTGATGACACACACAAACTCACACCCATGGTGGTGGAAAATGTCCCGAGGCCAAGAGTGTTGTATTCTATGGATATTGTTCTCGTGACCCGGCGAGGAAACAAAAAGGTCTGGTTCACCCGGGAAATGTGACCCGGCGAGGCAACAAAAAGGTCTGGTTCACCCGGGAAATGTGACCCGGCGAGGACACAAAAAGGTCTGGTTCACCCGGGAAATGTGACCCGGCGAGGCAACAAAAAGGTCTGGTTCACCCGGGAAATGTGACCCGGCGAGGAAACAAAAAGGTCTGGTTCACTCGGGAAATGTGACCCGGCGAGGCAACAAAAAGGTCTGGTTCACCCGGGAAATGTGACCCGGCGAGGCAACAAAAAGGTCTGGTTCACCCGGGAAATGTATGAAGGCTGGTTCCACTATGTCTTTGTCCATGATGGCAGACACTTCCAGATAACTGTCCATGGCTTCCCCAAGCAAGGGGTCAAGGTCTCACCAAGGAGGAAATAACCGCTGGTGTCATGACTTAAGAAGGACTAGAGAGAGAGAGAAAGAAGTGAAGGGAGTTACCATCACCACCGGTCTCACAGGCGACACAACTCACCTGGATGACCTCAACTTAACGGCCGCCAGCGACATCCTCAACCTCCTCCACTTTAACCAGAACCTCCGAGAGACGAGAGCAGTCACTTGTGATGAACTGCAGAAGACGACCCACCGTAACACCGAGAACTACTGCCCCCAGGTCCCTGTACCCGGGTGTCCTATGGCAGGTCACCTAGTACCAATAGGGACTCTGACCCCAGTCCACAACACCATAGATTCCACACCCACCGTCACCACGGCCCCTCGTCCGTGATGGAAACCGTTCGTGTGTCACTCCTGAGTTACCACCACCTACCTCTTGGATCAAGGCATCACCACATGGTCTGCCTACATCACAAACTCAAGACAAGAGCATCTACTGGCGAGTACAGTATTAGTATAGTGAACAGTATACAGTTGTATATTTTGTGTATGTACAATATACTGTAAGTGTAAAGTGATGTATGCATAAATAATACAGCTATGTGTCTGCCTGAGCGAGATGCATAGCTTAAACTTTCCCGAGCAACGAGAAAAACCCCGGGATGAGAATAATTGTCTCTCTACACGGGAATCTCTCAAACCCGGAACTGGTCTGAACCAATAATTTAAAATATTATGTAAAGTAGAGATAAACAATTTAATTTATATGTAAGAGTATAATTAATATTGATAAAACAAGAGAGAGTTTGGCTCACTCTTCAATATCAAGTCAAGTCCAGAGAAATGATTTAATGTAGTTCCTCACCACAGTCTAGAAAAATTAATTGAAATCCCTGTGCAGTAGATCACTCGTTTGGTCGAAACCACGAACGACACCACTCCCGACCTTAGCCTGTATGGATCACCTGCAAATTAGCCCCTCCCCCCCAGAAGATAATTTTAGGGTGGTTAGGTTAGGGGTTAATCTACAGGTGAGCACTTGGGGGTTAATCTACAGGTGAGCACTTGGGGGTTAATCTACAGGTGAGCACTTGGGGGTTAATCTTCAGGTGAGCACTTGGGGGTTAATCTTCAGGTGAGCACTTGCGGGTTAATCTTCAGGTGAGCACTTGGGGGTTAATCTTCAGGTGAGCACTTGCGGGTTAATCTTCAGGTGAGCACTTGCGGGTTAATCTACAGGTGAGCACTTGGGGGTGAATCTTCAGGTGAGCACTTGAGGGTTAATCTTCAGGTGAGCACTTGAGGGTTAATCTTCAGGTGAGCACTTGGGGGAGCTAATCTACAGGTGATTCATAAAGGCTAAAGTCATTAACGGCCTCATTCCTGGTCTAAACTACACCGATTAACTTGAATTAAGAGGAATTAAATACTCTGTATATGGAACACTTTACGTATACACTAAAACTCACACATGCAACAAGACCTGAGGAATAAACAGATTAATTGTGACATAACAACATACAGTGCCAAAATATGTGCAGTGCCAATATATACAGTGCCAATACATTCAGTGCCAACACATGCCAAATGGAGATGTGCATAAAATAGTAAGATGGAAAATAAAGAACAATTAAACCTCGAGATGCGATGTTCCGAGATGCGATTGTAATAAATTAAGATCATAACTACCCAACGATATCCATTGGTTGGAATTATGGCTTGTTTATATTCAAATTACCCGCTATCTTACAAGGATTCCAGCAATGAAAGTTATATTTCTCTATATCAAGTCTCTGATGTTTTATAAGGAAACAATTTTTAACCCCATGAAAAACATCTCTTAAACTTCACTCCTTAGTCTGCCCACGCTCCGGCTTTGGTTCTCTGCCGATTGCAAGCTCACCATCGAATGACTCTACTATGATTGGTGATATTTATCTTATAGTGAGACGACAGCAGTGATACTTAGATTGAACTGTGTAATGGTGACAGTGAGGTGATATTTACTATGTTATGGTGACTGTGAGGTGATATTTACTATGTTATGGTGACTGTGAGGTGATATTTACTATGTTATGGTGACTGTGAGGTGATATTTACTATGTTATGGTGACAGTGAGGTGATATTTACTATGTTATGGTGACTGTGAGGTGATATTTACTATGTTATGGTGACTGAGGCGATATTTACTATGCTATGGTGACTGTGAGGTGATATTTACTATGTTATGGTGACTGTGAGGTGATATTTACTATGTTATGGTGACTGTGAGGTGATATTTACTATGTTATGGTGACTGTGAGGTGATATTTACTATGTTATGGTGACTGTGTGGTGATATTTACTGTGTTATGGTGACTGTGAGGTGATATTTACTATGTTATGGTGACTGAGGTGATATTTACTATGTTATGGTGACTGTGAGGTGATATTTACTATGTTATGGTGACTGTGAGGTGATATTTACTATGTTATGGTGACTGAGGTGATATTTACTATGTTATGGTGACTGTGAGGTGATATTTACGATGTTATGGTGACTGTGAGGTGATATTTACTGTGTTATGGTGACTGTGAGGTGATATTTACTATGTTATGGTGACTGTGAGGTGATACTTACTATGTTATGGTGACTGTGAGGTGATATTTACTATGTTATGGTGACTGTGAGGTGATATTTACTATGTTATGGTGACTGTGAGGTGATATTTACTGTGTTATGGTGACTGTGAGGTGATATTTACTATGTTATGATGACTGTGAGGTGATATTTACTATGTTATGGTGACTGTGAGGTGATATTTACTATGTTATGGTGACTGTGAGGTGATATTTACTATGTTATGGTGACTGTGTGGTGATATTTACTATGTTATGGTGACTGTGAGGTGATATTTACTATGTTATGGTGACTGTGAGGTGATATTTACTATGTTATGGTGACTGTGAGGTGATATTTACTATGTTATGGTGACTGTGAGGTGATATTTACTGTGTTATGGTGACTGTGAGGTGCGTAGACTCTGTTGTTTTGAAAATGTGAACAGTGTCGGCAGCTATCATTGTTTTAATCATCACCGTTCGCTCTGTTTTTGTCACAAGTACTAAAGCTCTGTTTTTGTCACAAGTACTAAAGCTCTGTGTTTGTCACAAGTACTAAAGCTCTGTGTTTGTCACAAGTACTAAAGCTCTGTTTTTGTCACAAGTACTTAAGCTCTGTTTTTGTCACAAGTACTAAAGCTCTGTTTTTGTTACAAGTACTAAAGCTCTGTTTTTGTCACAAGTACTAAAGCTCTGTTTTTGTGACTGAAGCAAGCAGTTTAGTTACGTAAATATCTGGGAGGACCAAGACAAGTGAGTCTCTGAGGTGATGCTTGATACTCCAAAGGGACAGAGACACCCCAGAGACTGTGTGAGACTCAGAGTAACAACTCCATCTACGAGACTCCCCTAATCCTCGAGGGAGAGATGTAATGATGACCTGGCTTGTTGTAAATGAGGCAGTTAGTGTCGTACCGAGAGTAATATTGTAGGGATTGTTTCGTTGGTGTTTGGGGACTGACTGGGAATATATGCAAATTGAACACTATATTATAATGTTCCCTATATGCAATAATTCACTTAGTAATGGGTTTTTCAGGAACCTAACCTAACCATACCTAACCTAACCAAACCGAAGCTAACCAAACCGAAGTTAACCAAAGCTAACCAAACCTATCCTAACCTAACCAAACCTAACCTAACCCCATCGTATCTTGAGGCTTACCTGTAATGAATAAGTAAATTTAACTGGAACACTAAGAGAGAATAAGGACGCCAATAATAATATATATATATAGGCAGCGAAACCTCCATTTAACGGACTATATGGAGATGAAAGTCCATTATATCAAGGTTCCGTTAGATGTGAAACCTCCATCTAATGAACTATATAGAGATGAAAGTCCATTATATCAAGGTTCCGTTAGATGTGAAACCTCCATCAAATGAACTATATAGAGATGAAAAGTCCATTATATCAAGGTTCCGTTAGATGTGAAACATCCATCTAATGAACTATATAGAGATGAAAGTCCATTATATCAAGGTTCCGTTAGATGTGAAACCTCCATCTAATGAACTATATAGAGATGAAAGTCCATTATATCGAGGGTCCGTTAGATGTGAAACCTCCATCTAATGAACTATATAGAGATGAAAGTCCATTATATCGAGGGTCCGTTAGATGTGAAACCTCCATCTAATGAACTATATAGAGATGAAAGTCCATTATATCAAGGTTCCGTTAGATGTGAAACCTCCATCTAATGAACTATATAGAGATGAAAAGTCCATTATATCGAGGTTCCGTCATGCAAAAAAACATTTCAGGGATTAAATGGAGAGAAATACATTATAAAGAGGTCGTACAATAACATAAACAAACAATGAAGAAAAAAACACAATAAACAAATAAGGTAAAAGTTAAAACATTCAGACTTTTAATAAGATAAAAACCAATAATTGTAAAGGTTTATGGACCCTAAACCAATAATTGTATAGGTTTATGGCCCCTAAACCAATAATTGTATAGGTTTATGGCCCCTAAACCAATAAATTAGGTCTATGGCCACTAAACCAATAAATTAGGTTTATGGCCACTAAACCAATAAATTAGGTCTATGGCCCCTAAACCAATAAATTAGGTTTATGGCCCCTAAACCAATAAATTAGGTCTATGGCCCCTAAACCAATAAATTAGGTCTATGGCCACTAAACCAATAAATTAGGTCTATGGCCACTAAACCAATAAATTAGGTCTATGGCCACTAAACCAATAAATTAGGTCTATGGCCACTAAACCAATAAATTAGGTCTATGGCCACTAAACCAATAAATTAGGTCTATGGCCACTAAACCAATAAATTAGGTTTATGGCCCCTAAACCAATAAATTAGGTCTATGGCCCCTAAACCAATAAATTAGGTCTATGGCCACTAAACCAATAAATTAAGTCTATGGCCACTAAACCAATAAATTAGGTCTATGGCCCCTAAACCAATAAATTAGGTCTATGGCCACTAAACCAATAAATTAGGTCTATGGCCACTAAACCAATAAATTAGGTCTATGGCCCCTAAACCAATAAATTAGGTCTATGGCCACTAAACCAATAAATTAGGTCTATGGCCCCTAAACCAATAAATTAGGTCTATGGCCCTTAAACCAATAAATTAGGTCTATGGCCCCTAAACCAATAAATTAGGTCTATGGGCCCTAAACCAATAAATTAGGTCTATGGCCCCTAAACCAATAAATTAGGTCTATGGCCCCTAAACCAATAAATTAGGTCTATGGCCCCTAAACCAATAAATTAGGTCTATGGCCCCTAAACCAATAAATTAGGTCTATGGCCCCTAAACCAATAAATTAGGTCTATGGTCCCTAAACCAATAAATTAGGTCTATGGCCCCTAAACCAATAAATTAGGTCTATGGCCCCTAAACCAATAAATTAGGTCTATGGCCCCTAAACCAATAAATTAGGTCTATGGCCCCTAAACCAATAAATTAGGTCTATGGCCCCTAAACCAATAAATTAGGTCTATGGCCCCTAAACCAATAAATTAGGTCTATGGCCCCTAAACCAATAAATTAGGTCTATGGCCCCTAAACCAATAAATTAGGTCTATGGCCCCTAAACCAATAAATTAGGTCTATGGCCCCTAAACCAATAAATTAAGTCTATGGCCACTAAACCAATAAATTAAGTCTATGGCCACTAAACCAATAAATTAGGTCTATGGCCCCTAAACCAATAAATTAGGTCTATGGCCACTAAACCAATAAATTAGGTCTATGGCCCCTAAACCAATAAATTAGGTCTATGGCCCCTAAACCAATAAATTAGGTCTATGGCCACTAAACCAATAAATTAGGTCTATGGCCCCTAAACCAATAAATTAGGTCTATGGCCCCTAAACCAATAAATTAGGTCTATGGCCCCTAAACCAATAAATTAGGTCTATGGCCCCTAAACCAATAAATTAGGTCTATGGCCCCTAAACCAATAAATTAGGTCTATGGCCCCTAAACCAATAAATTAAGTCTATGGCCACTAAACCAATAAATTAAGTCTATGGCCACTAAACCAATAAATTAGGTCTATGGCCCCTAAACCAATAAATTAGGTCTATGGCCACTAAACCAATAAATTAGGTCTATGGCCCCTAAGCCAACTCACGGACGTATAGGAGGTAGGGGAGGCAAGGTGGCGGGAAGCTCGGTGACTCTGCAGGGGGGTCGAGTACTCCGAGTCGCCCCCGCTTGTTGACATTACAACCTACGGGGGCAGTGGTGGTGTTAGCTCACTCAGTGTCAGGGAGGTGGTGTCGTTTCCGCTCGGGCCAGTTGTTATCCTGTCTACCAGTGCATTAAAGGATCTATTTAATGGACTGTATGGGGTGGGAAGTCCATTATATTGAGGTTTTGTTATATTTCAAACCTCTATTTAATGAACTATGGGGTGGGAAGTCCATTATATTGAGGTTTTGTTATATTTCAAACCTCTATTTAATGAACTATGGGGTGGGAAGTCCATTATATTGAGGCTTTGTTATATTTCAAACCTCTATTTAATGAACTATGGGGTGGGAAGTCCAATATATCGAGGTTCCTCTAGATGCGAAACCCCAATCTCACTTTCTATGTGGAGAGAGATGTCCCTTATAAGGAGGTTACACTGTAGGTCGGGGCGTAAGAGACTCGGTCCACACAACACACTCAAGTAACCCCGAGTCATATTTACCGAGTGGCTCTTAGTTATCTGGGAGTATTACTGAGAATGACCAGGTGGCTCTTTGTTATCTGGGAACATTACTGAGAATGACCGAGTGGCTCTTTGTTATCTGGGAACATTACTGAGAATGACCGAGTGGCTCTTTGTTATCTGGGAACATTACTGAGAATGACCGAGTGGCTCTTTGTTATCTGGGAACATTACTGAGAATGACCGAGTGGCTCTTTGTTATCTGGGAATATTACTGAGAATGACCGGGTGGCTCTTTGTTATCTGGGAACATTACTGAGAATGACCGAGTGGCTCTTTGTTATCTGGGAATATTACTGAGAATGACCGAGTGGCTCTTTGTTATCTGGGAATATTACTGAGAATGACCGAGTGGCTCTTTGTTATCTGGGAATATCACCGAGAATGACCGAGTGGCTCTTTGTTATCTGGGAATATTACCGAGAATGACCGAGTGGCTCTTTGTTATCTGGGAATATTACTGAGAATGACCGAGTGGCTCTTTGTTATCTGGGAATATTACTGAGAATGACCGAGTGGCTCTTTGTTATCTGGGAATCTTATAACTGTGGCACAGGACTCAAAGACTGATTGACTGAGTAGAATATAGTGAATATCTCTACTCAATGCAGTACATGGTGAAGCAAGTCCGTTATATCGAGGGTCCCTTAGATGTGAAACCTCTATTTAATGAACTGTATGGGGTCTAAAGTTCGTTATATTGAGGGTCCGTTAGATGTGAAACCTCTATTTAATGAACTGTATGGGGTCTAAAGTTCGTTATATCGAGGGTCCGTTAGATGTGAAACCTCTATTTAATGAACTGTATGGGGTCTAAAGTTCGTTATATTGAGGGTCCGTTAGATGAGAAACCTCTATTTAATGAACTGTATGGGGTCTAAAGTTCGTTATATTGAGGGTCCGTTAGATGTGAAACCTCTATTTAATGAACTGTATGGGGTCTAAAGTTCGTTATATCGAGGGTCCGTTAGATGTGAAACCTCTATTTAATGAACTGTATGGGGTCTAAAGTTCGTTATATTGAGGGTCCGTTAGATGTGAAACCTCTATTTAATGAACTGTATGGGGTCTAAAATCCATTATATCGAGGGTCCGTTAGATGTGAAACCTCTATTTAATGAACTGTATGGGGTCTAAAGTTCGTTATATCGAGGGTCCGTTAGATGTGAAACCTCTATTTAATGAACTGTATGGGGTCTAAAGTTCGTTATATCGAGGGTCCGTTAGATGTGAAACCTCTATTTAATGAACTGTATAGGGTCTAGAGTCCATTATATCGAGGGTCCGTTAGATAATGTGGATAGAAACGTCCATTATAAGGTCACACTGTATCTGGCATCGCAGCCTATGGCCGTCTGACTCCGAATATAAAAACACAAGGACTGTGTGACGATTTAGCCGAAGAATCAACAACACCAGCACACACCCAGCGTCGTCAACAAGGAAGAGTTTCTAGTACAGTACACAGGTACGCCTCGACTTACGACCGCCTCAGTCGTACCAAAATTTTGTCATATTACGTATTTTCGAGTCCCGACGTTAGTGATTGCACTGTGTACTGACAAAATTTTCGTTTGTAGTTCACTTTAAAATGGCTGGCAAGCTTAAAAGTGAGAGTTTTGTGGTGTTGAGAAGAAAAAGAGACACCCATTCTAGATATGTATTATTTTTGCATTTTTGACTCAAGCCCTGGTCGTCGGTCCCTAACCCCGCCGTAAGTGGAGGACTGACTGTAATTAGCGGACTTAGCCAGCAAGATCCGGTAATGTAAACACTGCCATTAAATGTAACGACCGTAGTAACGCAACAAGATAAAGTATTTAGCGTCAAAGTAACGGAAATTCTCCTTAACTTGCTATAGCAGCTCTATGATTTGCCATCTTGGATTACTGACACTTGGGTCTACCGTACAAGATGAGCGAAATTGATATCATACTAAATCCTCTCAATAAGGGATTTATATAGATTTCTCTGGCATTGGGAGGGATTACTGGATTATATGTTGGCGACACGAGGTTAAAACATCCGGTAACATTCTCACTTTACCAACATTCACGTTTGATAGACCGAACATTCACACACACATAGTCTTGTTCTACTGCTACACAACCCGACTCACTTTTTACACCTCGAGATCATTTACCACTGAAGCAAGGACCGTCGACCATCGCGGACTTTGTTTTTCGATGCCCTTAAACACGACTGGGGTTACCGCTGCGACGTGTTCGAGGACCGACGCCCTTCACGCCCGACCAAATCAAAACACAGGAACACCCTTAGGAACACACAGGAAGAATCTGGCCTCAGCGGAAAGTTTCACATAATTTTAACGTACTTCAAAAAGACACTACATTAAGGTACGCTATATAAAACACACAACCTATATATATAACATTATATATTTACTACATTATATTGAGAATAAATATATACATTGTTATTTTATAGGGGTTTAAAGCGACTTACTATTATAGGTTATTGACGTAGGGGTATAAAGCGACTTAGTGCTATAGGTTATTGACGTAGGGGTTTAAAGCGACTTACTACTATAGGTTATTGACGTAGGGGTTTAAAGCGACTTAGTGCTATAGGTTATTGACGTAGGGGTTTAAAGCGACTTAGTGCTATAGGTTATTGACGTAGGGGTTAAAAGCGACTTAGTGCTATAGGTTATTGACGTAGGGAAACACCGACACCATACTGCCTCTGTGCACCAAGGCTCAAGCGAGGAGTTAAAGCGGCGTATGGAAGCGTAAGCGAGATAAATGGTAATGAAAAACCTCGCTTCATTTTACGATTTAGTACATAAGTGATGGTAAGATAGTCTAGTGAAGTGAGGGGAATGAAGAGAGGGGGGGAAATGAAGTGAGGGGGGAAAATGAAGTGAAGAGAAAATATAGAGTATCAACCAATCAATCAATAGTGTCAGTGATATTTAAAAGAATTACCAGTTATTGAAATATTCCCGATACCGTGACCATAACATCCAAGCTAACAGACTAGTTGGAGAGGGTAGTCCATTATATCGAGGGTCCGTTAGATGTGAAACCCCTATTTAATGAACTATATGGGGTGTAAAGTTCATTATATCGAGGGTCCGTTAGATGTGAAACCCATATTTAATGAACTATATGGAGTGTAAAGTCCATTATATCGAGGGTCCGTTAGATGTGAAACCCCTATTTAATGAACTATATGGGGTGTAAAGTCCATTATATCGAGGGTCCGTTAGATGTGAAACCCCTATTTAACGAACTATATGGGGTGTAAAGTTCATTATATCGAGGGTCCGTTAGATGTGAAACCCCTATTTAATGAACTATATGGGGTGTAAAGTTCATTATATCGAGGGTCCGTTAGATGTGAAACCCCTATTTAATGAACTATATGGAGTGTAAAGTCCATTATATCGAGGGTCCGTTAGATGTGAAACCCCTATTTAATGAACTATATGGGGGTGTAAAGTCCATTATATTGAGGGTCCGTTAGATGTGAAACCCCTATTTAATGAACTATATGGGGGTGTAAAGTCCATTATATCGAGGGTCCGTTAGATGTGAAACCCCTATTTAATGAACTATATGGGGTGTAAAGTTCATTATATCGAGGGTCGGTTAGATGTGAAACCCCTATTTAATGAACTATATGGGGTGTAAAGTCCATTATATCGAGGGTCGGTTAGATGTGAAACCCCTATTTAATGAACTATATGGGGTGTAAAGTCCATTATATCGAGGGTCCGTTAGATGTGAAACCCCTATTTAATGAACTATATGGGGTGTAAAGTCCATTATATCGAGGGTCCGTTAGATGTGAAACCCCTATTTAATGAACTATATGGGGTGTAAAGTCCATTATATCGAGGGTCCGTTAGATGTGAAACCCCTATTTAACGGATTACGTGGAGAAAGAAGTCCGCTATATCGAGGTTAAACTGTGCAGCTATTGGTTAGTTAATAGGAAAAACAATAGAAGCCGAGGTTAATATACTAGAAATAGCACTTAAGGTTGGCACTGAATAGTAGGGAAAGTTGTACCATAGCCAGCTTTAGCACCATTAATAGCAAGCTTTACCTCCATTAATAGCCAGCTTTACCTCCATTAATAGCCAGCTTTACTACCATTAATAGCAAGCTCTACCACCATTAATAGCAAGCTTTACCTCCATTAATAGCAAGCTTTACAACCATCAATAGCCAGCTTTACTACCATTAATAGCCAGCTTTACCTCCATTAATAGCAAGCTCTACCACCATTAATAGCAAGCTTTACCTCCATTAATAGCAAGCTTTACCTCCATTAATAGCCAGCTTTACCTCCATTAATAGCCAGCTTTACCACCATTAATAGCAAGCTTTAGCACCATTAATAGCAAGCTTTAGCACCATTAATAGCAAGCTTTACCTCCATTAATAGCCAGCTTTATCACCATTAATAGCCAGCTTTACCACCATTAATAGCAAGCTTTACCTCCATTAATAGCCAGCTTTACCACCATTAATAGCCAGCTTTACCACCATTAATAGCAAGCTTTACTACCATCAATAGCCAGCTTTACCTCCACTAATAGCAAGCTTTACCTCCATCAATAGCAAGCTTTACCACCATTAATAGCCAGCTTTACCTCCATTAATAGCAAGCTTTACTACCATCAATAGCCAGCTTTACCTCCACTAATAGCAAGCTTTACCTCCATTAATAGCCAGCTTTACCACCATTAATAGCCAGCTTTACCTCCATTAATAGCAAGCTTTACTACCATCAATAGCCAGCTTTACCTCCACTAATAGCAAGCTTTACCTCCATCAATAGCAAGCTTTACCTCCATCAATAGCAAGCTTTACCACCATTAATAGCCAGCTTTACCACCATTAATAGCCAGCTTTACCTCCATTAATAGCAAGCTTTACCTCCACTAATAGCCAGCTTTACCTCCATTAATAGCCAGCTTTACCTCCATCAATAGCAAGCTTTACCTCCTTTAATAGCAAGCTTTACCTCCATTAATAGCCAGCTTTACCACCATTAATAGCAAGCTTTACCTCCATTAATAGCCAGCTTTACCTCCATTAATAGCCAGCTTTACCTCCATTAATAGCAAGCTTTACCTCCATTAATAGCAAGCTTAGTGAGCAGAACAGCTAGTAAACTCATAAATAGCCAAAACTAAAAGAAAATAATTAAACTACAATAGACTCACAACTAATAATAATAATACTCTCATATAATTATTTTACGTCACAATAAACAGATAACTGACAAAAATTATATGAAATAAATAATAAATAAACCAATAAATTATATTCATTGGAATTATTTTATACCACAAACTTAAACAATAAAATCACATTAAGAATTTGTTCATGGCCGAAAGTCTTTTGTTTATCTAATGACCACAGGAATACAGCTCCTCCCCGACTTACGACCTACCTCTACTTGACTTACGACCTACCTCTACTTGACTTACGACCTACCTCTACTTGACTTACGACCTACCTGTACTTGACTTACGACCTACCTCTACTTGACTTACGACCTACCTGTACTTGACTTACGACCTACCTGTACTTGACTTACGACCTACCTGTACTTGACTTACGACCTACCTGTACTTGACTTACGACCTACCTGTACTTGACTTACGACCTACCTGTACTTGACTTATGACCTACCTCTACTTGACTTACGACCACCCGGAAATACGACCGCCTCAGTCGAACCCAAATTTTGTCATATTACGTATTTTCGAGTCCCGACGTTAGTGATTGGGCTGTGTACTGACAAAATTTTCGTTTGTAGTTCACTTTAAAATGTCTGGCAAGCTTAAAAGTGAGAGTTTTGTGGTGTTGAGAAGAAAAAGAGACACCCATTTTAGATTTTCTATGTGTTATTTAAGCATTTTTGACTTACGACCATTTCCGACTTACGACCATTTCCGATTTACGACCATTTCCGACTTACGACCATTTCCGACTTACGACCATTTCCGACTTACGACCATTTCCGACTTACGACCATTTTCGACTCACGAACATTTCCGACTTACGAACATTTCCGACTTACGAACATTTCCGACTTACGAACATTTCCGACTTACGAACATTTCCGACTTACGACCTGGATTTGGATCCCTAACCCCGCCGTAAGTCGTGAAGGAGCTGAACTAACTAACATACACAGTCACCTCTCACAGCTCGGAACTTTCAGAAACACCCAAGATCATTATTGTTTATGTTTATGCGCACTATTGTAGTCAAAGTCACCCTGGTTAGTTTAGTTTAGGTTAGGAAGGGTTAAGTTAGATTATGTTAAATTAGGTTACGTTAAATTAGGTTGGGTTAAGTTAGGTTATATTATGCTAAATTAGGTTAGGTTGGGTTAGATAAAGTTCATTTTCATAATCAATAATGTACAGTAGTGACCTTTTATGAACATATTAACATGTTACACTTTACCACATTAACGTGATGAGATCAGCCTATCAATTTAACTTTTATATATATAATTTTTTAACCCCATACAGTGAAACCTCCATCTAATGAACTATTTTGAGATGAAAGTCCATTATATCAAGGGTCCGTTAGATGTAAAACCTCCATCTAATGAACTATATAGAGATGAAAGTCCATTATATCAAGGGTCCGTTAGATGTAAAACCTCCATCTAATGAACTATATACAGTATAGTCTTCATGTACGCGGTCAATTGAACCCGTGGAGGTCCGCGTAAAACGAGAAACGAGCAAACGAAATAACAGAACATAAGGGATTATAATTGAAATAGAGACTGAGCCGACCCCCAGACTACCCTTTTTCCGACAATACGTACGTTGTAGTCAAAATAACATCTTAATTTTATGATGGTATGCACACACAATTAATATTTAAGAAAAATATCAATAATATTAGGTTTTTTAACACTTAAGTAAGTAGAAAAGATGGCTGGGCACACGGGGATGGGGGGGGTTGGTTCTGAGGCAGAGGGCAGATTATTGGCCCTCACCTGTATCACTTGTATCAATTGTTTCACTATCCACCACAGAGGCTTGCAGGGCCTCTTTGTCAAACCCCTCAAAGTCCATATAAGTCCATATCCTCACTATAATTATCACTATCACTGACTTGGGCCGGCTGTGGTGGGTGGCGGGTGAAGAACTCGGTAATGTTTTGTTGACTGGGCGACCTTGTGCGCACCCTGCCCGCGCCGCTTCCCGCGTAAATGATGAAATGAACTGTGTAAATAAAAACTGTCGGTCTGGCCAGGTGCCGCGTAAATGACCAAACGCGTAAACCAAATCCGCGTAAATCGAGACTATACTGTAGAGATGAAAGTCCATTATATCGAGAGTCCATTAGATGTGAAACCTCCATCTAATGAACCCCCCAGGGATACAGACTCAAGAACCCGAACCATTTATGGACAGAATAATGCTTCGATCTACTGCTTTGGGTTCACAAGTCTGAATCCCGGGTTCGTGACTCAGAGGAGAGGTGAGTGTTGGTGATAATGGGTGACTGTGGGTGATAATGGGTGACTGTGGGTGATAATGGGTGACTGTGGGTGATAATGGGTGACTGTGGGAGATTATGTGTGACTGTGGGTGACTGTGGGTGACATACATACACTCTATCCTCACCTTACATAGCCTCTTCTCAATCGTCTCATAGGAATTCTTTAAGCTGGAGACTGACTTATGAAGCACTTAACACCACACATCGAGTCCCTCCAACACTACACAACCATCCTACAGTATATCAACGCCAAGACTGACTTATGAAGCACTTAACACCACACATTGAGTGAGTCCCTCCAACACTACACAACCATCCTACAGTATATCAACGCCAAGACTGACTTATGAAGCACTTAACACCACACATTGAGTGAGTCCCTCCAACACTACACAACCATCCTACAGTATATCAACGCCAAGACTGACTTATGAAGCACTTAACACCACACATTGAGTGAGTCCCTCCAACACTACACAACCATCCTACAGTGTATCAACGCCAAGACTGACTTATGAAGCACTTAACACCACACATTGAGTGAGTCCCTCCAACACTACACAACCATCCTACAGTATATCAACGCCAAGACTGACTTATGAAGCACTTAACACCACACATTGAGTGAGTCCCTCCAACACTACACAACCATCCTACAGTATATCAATGCCAAGACTGACTTATGAAGCACTTAACACCACACATTGAGTGAGTCCCTCCAACACTACACAACCATCCTACAGTATATCAATGCCAAGACTGACATATGAAGCACTTAACACCACACCTCGAGTCCCTCCAACACTACACAACCATCCTACAGTGTATCAACGCCAAGACTGACTTATGAAGCACTTAACACCACACATTGAGTGAGTCCCTCCAACACTACACAACCATCCTACAGTATATCAACGCCAAGAGTGACTTATGAAGCACTTAACACCACACATTGAGTGAGTCCCTCCAACACTACACAACCATCCTACAGTATATCAACGCCAAGAGTGACTTATGAAGCACTTAACACATTGAGTGAGTCCCTCCAACACTGGCTGACCACAGGGGTGAAGGCCATGTTAAGTGAGGCAGAGAAAGTAATTGTAATTTAATTTGGGTTCATTTAGTTCAGTTAATCTGGTTTGTGGTGGAACTTGTTTAGTGTGTGTGTGTGTGTGTGTGTGTGTGTGTGTGTGTGTGTGTGTGTGTAGTGTGTGTGTGTGTAGTGTGTGTGTGGTGTGTGTGTGTGTGTGTGTAGTGTGTGTGTGTGGTGTGTAGTGTGTGTGTAGTGTGTGTGTGTGTAGTGTGTGTGTGTGTGTGTGTGTGTGGTGTGTAGTGTGTGTGGGTGTGTGGTGTGTAGTGTGTGTGCGTGTGGTGTGTAGTGTGTGCGTGTGTGTGGGTGTGGTGTGCGTGTGTGTGTGGGTGTGTGTGTAGTGTGTGTGTGTGTGTGTGTAGTGTGTGTGTAGTGTGTGTGTGTGTGTGTGTGTGTGTGTAGTGTGTGTGTAGTGTGTGTGTGTGTGTGTGTGTAGTGTGTGTGTGTGTAGTGTGTGTGTGTGTAGTGTGTGTGTGTGTGTAGTGTGTGTGTGGTGTGTGTGTGGTGTGTAGTGTGTGTGTGGTGTGTGTGTGGTGTGCGTAGTGTGCGTGTGTGTGTGGTGTGTGTAGTGTGCGTGTGTGTGTGGTGTGTGTAGTGTGTGTGTAGTGTGTAGAATCATAAAACAGTACAGTAGTAATAGGTGGAGCCAGAGGACTGCCCTGTGGGATGCCATCATTCTTGGTGGGTTAGGTTAGGTTTAGGTTAGATTAGGTTAGGTTAAGTTAGATTAGGGTAGGTTAAATTAGATTAGGTTAAGCTAGGTATAGGTTAGATTAAGTTAGATTAGGGTAGGCTAGATGTAGGTTAGATTAAGTTACATTGGGTTAGGTTAGATTGGGTTACATGAGGTTACAGTGGGTTACATGGGGTTAGATTAAGTTACATTGGGTTACATTAGGTTAGGTTAAATGTCATAAAACAGTAGAGCAGTAATAACAGGACCCAGGAGTAACAGCAGGACCCAGGAGTAACAGCAGGACCCAGGAGTAACATCAGGACCCAGCAGTAACAGCAGGACCCAGCAGTAATATCAGGACCCAGCAGTAATAACAGGACCCAGCAGTAATAACAGGACCCAGCAGTAACAGCAGGACCCAGCAGTAACAGCAGGACCCAGGAGTAACAGCAGGACCCAGGAGTAACAGCAGGACCCAGCAGTAATATCAGGACCCAGCAGTAATAACAGGACCCAGCAGTAACAGCAGGACCCAGCAGTAACATCAGGACCCAGCAGTAACAGCAGGACCCAGGAGTAACATCAGGACCCAGCAGTAACAGCAGGACCCAGGAGTAACAGCAGGACCCAGCAGTAATAACAGGACCAAGCAGTAACAGCAGGACCCAGCAGTAACAGCAGGACCCAGCAGTAATGACAGGACCCAGGAGTAATAACAGGACCCAGGAGTAACATCAGGACCCAGCAGTAACAGCAGGACCCAGGAGTAATAACAGGACCCAGCAGTAACAGCAGGACCCAGCAGTAACAGCAGGACCCAGCAGTAATAACAGGACCCAGGAGTAATAACAGGACCCAGCACTAATAACAGGACCAAGCAGTAATAACAGGACCCAGCAGTAACAGCAGGACCCAGCAGTAACAGCAGGACCCAGCAGTAACAGCAGGACCCAGCAGTAATAACAGGACCCAGGAGTAACATCAGGACCCAGCAGTAACAGCAGGACCCAGCAGTAATAACAGGACCCAGCAGTAACAGCAGGACCCAGCAGTAATAACAGGACCCAGCAGTAACAGCAGGACCCAGCAGTAACAGCAGGACCCAGCAGTAACAGCAGGACCCAGCAGTAACAGCAGGACCCAGCAGTAACAGCAGGACCCAGCAGTAATAACAGGACCCAGCAGTAACAACAGGACCCAGCAGTAACAGCAGGACCCAGCAGTAACAGCAGGACCCAGGAGTAACAGCAGGACCCAGCAGTAACATCAGGACCCAGCAGTAACAGCAGGACCCAGGAGTAACATCAGGACCCAGCAGTAACAGCAGGACCCAGGAGTAACAGCAGGACCCAGCAGTAACATCAGGACCCAGCAGTAATAACAGGACCCAGCAGTAACAGCAGGACCCAGCAGTAACAGCAGGACCCAGCAGTAATAACAGGACCCAGGAGTAATAACAGGACCCAGGAGTAACATCAGGACCCAGCAGTAACAGCAGGACCCAGGAGTAACAGCAGGACCCAGCAGTAACAGCAGGACCCAGCAGTAATAACAGGACCCAGGAGTAACATCAGGACCCAGCAGTAACAGCAGGACCCAGCAGTAATAACAGTACCCAGCAGTAACAGCAGGACCCAGCAGTAATAACAGGACCCAGCAGTAACAGCAGGACCCAGCAGTAACAGCAGGACCCAGCAGTAACAGCAGGACCCAGCAGTAACAGCAGGACCCAGCAGTAACAACAGGACCCAGCAGTAACAGCAGGACCCAGGAGTAACAGCAGGACCCAGCAGTAATATCAGGACCCAGCAGTAATAACAGGACCCAGCAGTAACAGCAGGACCCAGCAGTAACATCAGGACCCAGCAGTAACAGCAGGACCCAGGAGTAACATCAGGACCCAGCAGTAACAGCAGGACCCAGGAGTAACAGCAGGACCCAGCAGTAATAACAGGACCAAGCAGTAACAGCAGGACCCAGCAGTAACAGCAGGACCCAGCAGTAATGACAGGACCCAGGAGTAATAACAGGACCCAGGAGTAACATCAGGACCCAGCAGTAACAGCAGGACCCAGGAGTAATAACAGGACCCAGCAGTAACAGCAGGACCCAGCAGTAACAGCAGGACCCAGCAGTAATAACAGGACCCAGGAGTAATAACAGGACCCAGCAGTAATAACAGGACCAAGCAGTAATAACAGGACCCAGGAGTAATAACAGGACCCAGCAGTAACAGCAGGACCCAGCAGTAACAGCAGGACCCAGCAGTAATAACAGGACCCAGGAGTAACATCAGGACCCAGCAGTAACAGCAGGACCCAGCAGTAATAACAGGACCCAGCAGTAACAGCAGGACCCAGCAGTAATAACAGGACCCAGCAGTAACAGCAGGACCCAGCAGTAACAGCAGGCCCCAGCAGTAACAGCAGGACCCAGCAGTAACAGCAGGACCCAGCAGTAACAGCAGGACCCAGCAGTAATAACAGGACCCAGCAGTAACAACAGGACCCAGCAGTAACAGCAGGACCCAGGAGTAACAGCAGGACCCAGCAGTAACATCAGGACCCAGCAGTAACAGCAGGACCCAGGAGTAACATCAGGACCCAGCAGTAACAGCAGGACCCAGGAGTAACAGCAGGACCCAGCAGTAACATCAGGACCCAGCAGTAATAACAGGACCCAGCAGTAACAGCAGGACCCAGCAGTAACAGCAGGACCCAGCAGTAATAACAGGACCCAGGAGTAATAACAGGACCCAGGAGTAACATCAGGACCCAGCAGTAACAGCAGGACCCAGGAGTAACAGCAGGACCCAGCAGTAACAGCAGGACCCAGCAGTAATAACAGGACCCAGGAGTAACATCAGGACCCAGCAGTAACAGCAGGACCCAGCAGTAATAACAGTACCCAGCAGTAACAGCAGGACCCAGCAGTAATAACAGGACCCAGCAGTAACAGCAGGACCCAGCAGTAACAGCAGGACCCAGCAGTAACAGCAGGACCCAGCAGTAACAACAGGACCCAGCAGTAACAGCAGGACCCAGGAGTAACAGCAGGACCCAGGAGTAACAGCAGGACCCAGCAGTAACAGCAGGACCCAGCAGTAATAACAGGACCCAGCAGTAACAACAGGACCCAGCAGTAACAGCAGGACCCAGCAGTAACAGCAGGACCCAGGAGTAACAGCAGGACCCAGCAGTAACAGCAGTACCCAGCAGTAACAGCAGGACCCAGGAGTAACAGCAAGACCCAGCAGTAATAACAGGACCCAGCAGTAACAGCAGGACCCAGCAGTAACAGCAGGACCCAGGAGTAACAGCAGGACCCAGCAGTAACAGCAGTACCCAGCAGTAATAACAAGACCCAGCAGTAACAGCAGGACCCGGGAGTAATAACAGGACCCAGCAGTAACAGCAGGACCCAGGAGTAACAGCAGGACCCAGGAGTAACAGCAGGACCCAGCAGTAACATCAGGACCCAGCAGTAACAGCAGGACCCAGCAGTAATAACAGGACCCAGCAGTAATAACAGGACCCAGGAGTAATAACAGGACCCAGGAGTAACAGCAGGACCCAGGAGTAATAACAGGACCCAGCAGTAACAGCAGGACCCAGCAGTAATAACAGGACCCAGCAGTAACAGCAGGACCCAGGAGTAATAACAGCACCCAGGAGTAACAGCAGGACCCAGCAGTAACAGCAGGACCCAGGAGTAATAACAGGACCCAGGAGTAACAGCAGGACCCAGGACTAACAGCAGGACCCAGCAGTAACAGCAGGACCCAGCAGTAATAACAGGACCCAGCAGTAACAGCAGGACCCAGCAGTAACAGCAGGACCCAGCAGTAACAGCAGGACCCAGCAGTAACAGCAGGACCCAGCAGTAACAGCAGGACCCAGCAGTAACAGCAGGACCCAGCAGTAACAGCAGGACCCAGCAGTAACAGCAGGACCCAGCAGTAACAGCAGGACCCAGCAGTAACAGCAGGACCCAGGAGTAATAGCAGGACCCAGGAGTAATAACAGGACCCAGGAGTAACAGCAGGACCCAGCAGTAACAGCAGGACCCAGGAGTAATAACAGGACCCAGGAGTAACAGCAGGACCCAGGAGTAACAGCAGGACCCAGGAGTAACAGCAGGACCCAGCAGTAACAGCAGGACCCAGGAGTAATAACAGGACCCAGGAGTAATAACAGGACCCAGGAGTAACAGCAGGACCCAGGAGTAACAGCAGGACCCAGGAGTAATAACAGGACCCAGGAGTAACAGCAGGACCCAGCAGTAACAGCAGGACCCAGGAGTAACAGCAGGACCCAGCAGTAATAACAGGACCCAGCAGTAACAGCAGGACCCAGGAGTAACAGCAGGACCCAGCAGTAACAGCAGGACCCAGCAGTAACATCAGGACCCAGCAGTAACAGCAGGACCCAGCAGTAATAACAGGACCCAGCAGTAATAACAGGACCCAGGAGTAATAACAGGACCCAGCAGTAACAGCAAGACCCAGCAGTAACAGCAGGACCCAGCAGTAATAACAGGACCCAGCAGTAACAGCAGGACCCAGGAGTAATAACAGCACCCAGGAGTAACAGCAGGACCCAGCAGTAACAGCAGGACCCAGGAGTAATAACAGGACCCAGGAGTAACAGCAGGACCCAGGAGTAATAACAGGACCCAGGAGTAACAGCAGGACCCAGGAGTAATAACAGGACCCAGCAGTAACAGCAGGACCCAGGAGTAATAACAGGACCCAGGAGTAATAACAGGACCCAGGAGTAATAACAGGACCCAGGAGTAACAGCAGGACCCAGGAGTAATAACAGGACCCAGCAGTAACAGCAGGACCCAGCAGTAACAGCAGGACCCAGCAGTAACAGCAGGACCCAGCAGTAACAGCAGGACCCAGGAGTAACAGCAGGATCCAGCAGTAATAACAGGACCCAGGAGTAATAACAGGACCCAGCAGTAACAGCAGGACCCAGCAGTAACAGCAGGACCCAGCAGTAATAACAGGACCCAGCAGTAAGAGCAGGACCCAGCAGTAAGAGCAGGACCCAGCAGTAAGAGCAGGACCCAGCAATAAGAGCAGGACCCAGCAGTAACAGCAGGACCCAGCAGTAACAGCAGGACCCAGGAGGTAACCTTGAGGTCTGCGTCGTTCTTGATAATTTTTTTGTTGCGAGTGCAGCCAGCAGACCGTGGGTTCCTGTTATGTTTACCTGGTGGATATGTGGTGGATAGAGTGGATATGTAGTGGATATGGGGTGGATAGAGTGGATATGTGGTGGATGAAGTGGATATGTAGTGGATATGTGGTGGATAGAGTGGGTATGTGGTGGATGGAGTGGATATGTAGTGGATATGTGGTGGATAGAGTGGAAATGTGGTGGATGGAGTGGATATGTGGTGGATGGAGTGGATATGTGGTGGATGGAGTGGATATGTGGTGGATGGAGTGGATATGTGGTGGATAGAGTGGATATGTGGTGGATAGAGTGGATATGTGGTGGATGGTGTGGATCTGTGGTGGATGAAGTGGATATGTGGTGGGTGGAGTGGATATGTGGTGGGTGGAGTAGATATGTGGTGGGTGGAGTAGATATGTGGTGGATGGAGTGGATATGTGGTGGGTGGAGTAGATATGTGGTGGGTGGAGTAGATATGTGGTGGATGGAGTGGATATGTGGTGGATGGAGTGGATATGTGTTGGTATTGTGGTAATATGCAGTGGATGTAGTGGCTATGTAGCAAATATGTAGTGGCTATGTAGCAAATATGTAGTGGCTATGTAGCAAATATGTAGTGGCTCTGTAGTTGGTTCAAGGCTAGACACACCCAGCCCTACATATCCTCTAGTTATTACAGGAAGTGAATACAAATCCTGTCACATATTGTCCATGTTGTTTCGTTATGTTGTTATTTTGTTTATAGTGTTCTTTTGTTTATGTTGTTTCGTTATGTTGTTAATTTGTTTATATTGTTCTTCTATTTATGTTGTTTCGTTATGTTGTTAATTTGTTTGATGTTCTTTTGTTTAAGCCCCGTCCACACAATCGAACAGTGCCCGGCGGACTTTGCCCGGTGTCGTCGGGTGGTGGTTGGCAGCAGTCACACTCTGCCGCTGGTAGGTGGTCGGCAGAAGCTGCTGCGGTACGGTTCACCATGGTGTGTCGCAGGACTATAGCGCTGGGTATAATAATTGCTACAGTGTGCAAAAGGAAGAAAAACAGAAAAGGGAATGGTGCAAGGAAAGGTTATCTCAACGAAAAGTTAAGGGAAGTCGTGCCACGTGAACTGCAACGTGAACATGAGAAAGACTTCACTAACTACGTGAGAATGGACGCGCCAGCAAACGGTCAAACCACCAGGCAGACGGCCTTATCTGGTGATTTCGCTCGACCACGGGCACTCCGTTGGTTTGCCCGTCAATTTTGCCCGAACAACGGGAATTAAGCGAGTGCCCGTCGGTCAGTGCTCGATCGTGTGGACGGGGCTTTATACTGTTCTTTTGTTTCGTTATGTTGTTATTTTGTTTATGTTGATGTTCTTTTGTTTATATTGTTATATTTTATACTATTCGTTTGTTTATGTCGATGTAGCCAATAAGATTTTTTTTATTCGTAAGACTGTTAGTTAAATTATCCATTCTAAACTAACTTAACTTAATCCTAACTTAACTTAATCCTAACTTAACCTAACCTAACTTAACCTAACACAACATAACCCGACCTGACCTAACATAACCTAACACAACATAACCCGACCTGACCTAACATAACTTAACCTAACACAACATAACCCGACCCGACCTAACATAACTTAACCTAACACAACATAACCCGACCTAACATAACTTAACCTAACACAACATAACCCGACTAAACATAACTTAACCTAACCAGGTCGTATAAGGGTGTCTAATCTTCAGGTAAACTGGAGAAATCACATAACTTATAAAACACTGGTACTGTATGTATGTATGTATGTACAGTGATCCCTCGGTTAACGAATTACCTTCCATAAAATTCTTCACTTCGGTTGACGAATTCCTTTCAAATTTTTCCCAACATGTTTTCGCCTGCTCACCAGCTGTAGTATTAGTCCACCAATACAGTAATCGGTTTTAGGGCTTAAATTCCTTACCATTTTAGTAAATATCAAGAAGGTTGTACTATTCAATAATTTTAAAAGTTTTACAATAAATTTTTTTAGTCATTTTAACAATTATTGAACATAATTGAAGTACAGTACAGGAAACTATTTTTTGCTCGCCACACAGCCACTCAACACACCAAGCTTGGCGTCAGTTTGTTTACAGGTTCAGAGGAAGGAACATCTTGTTTGAGAATCAACATAAACGCTTTTTTCTGTGTTTCCAGTCAAATTATTGGTCATTTTGAAATATATTTTACATAATGATAATATATACCGCAGTACAGTGTTGATTTAAAGAAAATAATCTTGAATTACACCAAGAGAACTAAAATTTTATGGGTGAAATGGCAGCATGGGGTGACTTCTCTTCCACCCCAATGCCTTCTCTTCTCCCTTCTCCTCCACCCCCATTTTTATGTAATTTTCGGTGAGCTGGAACCAATTACCCAAAAACCCATTGAAACAATTTTTTGGTTAACGAGCAACCTTCTGGAACGAATTGTGCTCGTTAACTAAGGGACTACTGAATGTATGTATGGGGCACAGTCTACAAGATATTTAGGTTAGGTTAGGTTAGGTTAGGTTGGGTTAGGTTAGGTTAGAATTGTTATGTTAGGTTAGAATTTAGTTAGAGTTGGTAATCTTCCGGTAATATATCATTTGTGACCTCCGATGAGATGTAAGTCGTCATAGAGCCGTAATATAATGAGGTACAATATAGTGGCCCATCGCTAGTCTAGTATGGGGGGGTGCAGAATAGTTCCCTTACATACAGGGTGGTCCATAAATACCTTTCATAAATCAAGGTGTGCATTCCCGAGACACAAATACAGCTCCTCCCCGACTTACGACGGGGTTAGGGACCCAAATCCAGGTCGTAAGTCGAAAATGCTTAAATAATACATATTAAATCTAAAATGGGTGTCTCTTTTCCTTCTCAACACCACAAAACTCTCACTTTTAAGCTTGCCAGCCATTTTAAAGTGAACTACAAACGAAAATTGTCAGTACACAGCGCAATCACTAACGTCGTGACTCGAAAATACGTAATATGACAAAATTTGGGTTCGACTGAGGCGGTCGTAAGTCGAGGCGTACCTGTCAAGATAAACGACTATATAACCAAATTCTCAATAGTTTCTGAGCGACGGTACATGACAGGTTTGGTAGTAAAAATAACCTACAGCTACCTAACATAAACCAACTTTATTTCTACCTATAGGGTCACATTAAAACATCACTAGCAAGGTGTATTAGTTGTTTCATATACAACCTTATATAGAATTAATCACATTACTACCAAAACCTGTAATGTTCTCAGAAACTATTAATAATTTAGTAGTTTATCTTCATTTATGTCTCAGGAATACACAACCTTTATTAAAAAAAATGATTATATTATTTTTTCACTATACATACATACATACATATACATACATATACATACATAACCTAAATACACATAAAAAAATAACGCCTGTGTAACAACCTATGACCTGACCTAACCTGACCTCTCACCACAGATAAAAAAAGATAAATTTGTGGTAACTACTGACAAGAGGTAACAAGCTAGAGTGACGTCATAGAGGTGTGGTGAACTTTGACCTCTTCATCATAAACTAACGATATAATAAAGATACGTGTTATATATAGATTATATTTACTCATTCATCATACATAGAGAGATATATTAGTTTAGATATATTAAAAAAAACAACAATATGGCTCGTTAAAGGTCACATAATTAAGGTGGGTGTGTAGTTACCCTCCATACATAAAAAAAAAAATACATATTTCTAATTAATTATAAGGTATCGGGGTATAACTCCATATATAATTAAGGGAGGAAATATACACCTACCTGTTGAGGAAGTTAGGAAGCGACTAGAAGAAATTTCCGCGACCTTGACGGAATAATTACTAAGAAGCCGCAGCTACAACCACAACATACTGGGCGGTGGAGCTGCCAAGGTTGACTTACTACCACGAACACCAACATCTGCCTAAATTCTTTTCAATTTATATTTATCTATCTCTATATATCTATCTATCTATATCTATATATCTATATGTCCATAATTATATATATCTATCTATCCATATTATATATCTGTATCTATCTATTCACCTATCTATCATATTTAACTAACTATATGTGTTTTTATCTATTATATTAGGAATAGGTCAAATAAGTTGGATTAAAGGAGGATTAGTTGGAATTAATTATATTAGATTATAGAAAGATTATTTGTTATTATTAATTAAAGATTAGTTGAGATTAATTAATTTTTGCTTTAATAAAGAGGGTGATCATGTCGTCGTAATTCCTTAACATTATTATTCTCTCTCATGGACCAGCTGGCTATAAGTCCAGGTACCTTGCCCTGAGTCATAGTATAAACAAAAGCATCAATATAAGAGTCTTTGATACTATTAAATTTACTTTGATTTTATTATTTTTCATAAGTTCAATTAAATAAAGGATTCAATTCTTCTTTACTTATACATTAATGACGTCATGTATCAAATCATAAACAATGGCGTTATTAGTGAGGAATATTTCAAAGCTTAGTGGTAGTTATGGCTTATTTTACCCCTCTGTATATGGTGTCAAGTCCTCTAAATGGTTGATTGTAAGTCTCTCTGATCCTGTGAGGGGATTTAAATCTTAATATTATATAATTGTTGCTAAATTAAGCCTGTATGGAGACACATGTGGAGCTCGAGATGTTATATTCAATGTTATTATTACCATTTTTTTTTTGGTTATCGTTTTTTTACAGTTATTCTTTAATTTATTGCCTTTTTGGTGTTATTTATCCATTCTTTATTAAGGAAAGGAGGTTTTATATAACTATGGTATTTCTAATCTGCCTCTTTGCTTTCTTTAAGATTTTATTTCTAGTCATTTAATTATTTTCTTCTATTTATTCTTCTTCTGTCTTATGTCTTTGTTTATTTATATCCTTTTTTTTATCTGTGTTTTATCTGTTTATTTACTTTCAGCCCAAACAATCGATGAGTGATGAAGTCTCTAAGGCGCTGTCGGGAACTGTGACGCAGAAACTCCAGCCGACGATATTCGACAAAATCATCGACCGTTCCATACCCGCGGACATTGTTTACGAAGACGACTCTTGTTTGGCCTTCCGCGACGTCAACCCCCAGGCGCCGACGCACATTCTCGTGATTCCCAAACACCGGATCACGATGTTGAGCGATGCCTGTGAAGAGGACGCAGCGGTAAATGAAGAGAGATGATCTAACTATAGGGGTTTACATCCCATATATATAGTGTGTTAGGTTATGGTTAGGTTAGGTTTTGGTTAGGTTAGGTTTTGGTTAGGTTAGGTTTTGGTTAGGTTAAGTTAGGTTTTGGTTAGGTTAAGTTAGGTTTTGGTTAGGTTAGGTTTGGTTATAATACAGTAATAAAGTAAATTATACAGTAATAAATAAATAAGTTGGAGAAATAAAAGACTAAATTGGATCTGATGAACTAGGACCCACCTCAGGGGGGGGGGGGGGGCTACAGGTGAGCCATAGGGGGGCTGAAGGTAATTTCTACTTATCGTTAATTCTGTATTTATTTTCAGCTGTTGGGACGGTTATTGGTGGCGGTCAAGAAAGTTGCAGCCCAGGAGAGTTTGGTTAATGGTTATCGCGTGGGTAAGTCGTTGTGTCGTTAAGTCGTTTTGTCGTTAGGGATTGGGGTGGTGATTGAGGAAAAAATTAAGAGTTTGTTATTTTTTAGGGAATTTTCTTGTTAGATGAATCATTATTTTAAATATTAATAGATTATGTCAAAGTATAATAACTATTTAAATATTAATAGATTATGTCAAAGTATAATAACTATTTAAATATTAATACATTATGTCAAAGTATAATAACTATTTAAATATTAATAGATTATGTCAAAGTAGAATAACTATTTAAATATTAATAGATTATGTCAAAGTATAATAACTATTTTAAATATTAATAGATTACGTCAAAGTATAATAACTATTTAAATATTAATAGATTATGTCAAAGTATAATAACTATTTAAATATTAATAGATTATGTCAAAGTATAATAACTATTTAAATATTAATAGATTATGTCAAAGTATAATAACTATTTTAAATATTAATAGATTACGTCAAAGTATAATAACTATTTAAATATTAATAGATTACATCAAAGTAGAATAACTATTTAAATATTAATAGATTATGTCAAGGTATAATAACTATTTAAATATTAATAGATTACGTCAAAGTATAATAACTATTTAAATATTAATAGATTACGTCAAAGTATAATAACTATTTAAATATTAATAGATTATGTCAAAGTATAATAACTATTTAAATATTAATAGATTATGTCAAAGTAGAATAACTATTTAAATATTAATAGATTATGTCAAAGTAGAATAACTATTTAAATATTAATAGATTATGTCAAAGTAGAATAACTATTTAAATATTAATACATTATGTCAAAGTATAATAACTATTTAAATATTAATACATTATGTCAAAGTAGAATAACTATTTAAATATTAATACATTATGTCAAAGTATAATAACTATTTAAATATTAATACATTATGTCAAAGTAGAATAACTATTTAAATATTAATAGATTATGTCAAAGTAGAATAACTATTTAAATATTAATAGATTATGTCAAAGTATAATAACTATTTAAATATTAATAGATTATGTCAAAGTAGAATAACTATTTAAATATTAATAGATTATGTCAAAGTAGAATAACTATTTAAATATTAATAGATTACGTCAAAGTATAATAACTATTTAAATATTAATACATTATGTCAAAGTATAATAACTATTTTACAGTTATCAACAATGGTCATGATGGGGCGCAGTCAGTCTACCACCTGCACCTCCACATACTAGGGGGCCGGCAGATGAAGTGGCCTCCTGGCTAATGGAAGTTGTAATTCTACCTTGTATATATTTAGTAAGGTTCCAATATCATCTTATGAATGTTTTAGAAGGTTTCATTGCTACCTTGTAAATGTTTAAAAGGTTTCAATGCTACCTTGTAAATGTTTAGAAGGTTCCAATGCTACCTTATTAATGTTTAGAAGGTTTCAATGCTACCTTATAAATGTTTAATAAGGTTCTAACACTCTTGTAAACATTTAGGAAGGTCATACTTACTGGGCTTCTCATTTTCCCCGGATTCTCGGAGATTTTCCCCCGAGCCTAACCTAACCGAACTGAGCCTTTGGGGCAAATGAGTCAAATATGAAACTATAATGAATTTACCGACTTTATATTTCAATTATTTTACCAATTTCTTCTCATTATTCACTTACTCGTGGGAAACTTTGTAACAAATAAAAAAATAATAATGATTGCCGATTTATTTTGCCGTGAATGTTTTTTTATACGGAGTAACAATGACCGTGTGAGTGCCTGGCCTGTGTGACTCGACACAATGTAGTTTTTTGTCTGTAAATTGGATTATTTTTGTTTGTTTACATAGATTTGTATATTTTAATTGATTTATATGACTTCTCAAGATATGATTTTTGTAAACACTTGATATAATGTCAACACCTTTAGCATTCTTTCACTACACACTACAGTACACTACACCACACGGCACTACACTACACTATACTACATTATACTCTAAAAAAAAATAATGGTTGCCTCTCATGTAACAAGGATGGCCAACTAGGCATTAATTTGTTCAGCTCATTGTCAACATACACACCTAGGTCCTTCTCACACACAGTCTCAACTAGTGCAGTTTCTTCATCCCGTTGGGACATATGGTACGCCTCCTTACCGTTGGTACGCCCCAGGTGCATCCTCTTACACTTCGTGACATTGAATCTCAGGAGCCATTTCTTCGACCATTCTTGGAGCCCACAGAGGTCCTTCTGCAGCTCTTCACAGTCCACTTGGTTCTTGATTTCCCGAAAAAACTCGGCGTCATCGGCAAACATTCGTATGGAGGAGTGTACAACGTCAGGCATGTCATCTATGAAACAAACAAAACAACAGGGGTCCCTATACACTGCCCTGTGGTACCCCGCTTGTGACATGTACAGATGATGATTTCGTGCCATTAATCACCACACACTGCTTCCAGTCATGTAGAAAGTCTTCTATCCACGCTAGGACATTTCCCCGAATCCCGTACCCTTCCAGTTTAATTTTCAGCCTTTCTTGGAGTACACTGCCAAAAGCCTTGGCTAAATCTAGGTAAATATTGTTGATATTACAGAGTCTGCCGAAGGCTTGAGATGAACACATGATCCGATGCTGAATCTCTTCATCGATGTCTGTGGTGGTGGACAGGTGGGAGCCAAGATACTGAAGGTGGGTAACATTAGAGAGGGTAGTACCGTTAAGGTGGATGGATGGAGGTGTGGTAACATTAGAGAGGGTAGTACCGTTAAGCTGGAGGTTGGAGGTGTGGTAACATTAGAGAGGGTAGTACCGTTAAGCTGGATGGATGGAGGTGTGGTAACATTAGAGAGGGTAGTACCGTTAAGGTGGATGGATGGAGGTGTGGTAACATTAGAGAGGGTAGTACCGTTAAGCTGGAGGTTGGAGGTGTGGTAACATTAGAGAGGGTAGTACCGTTAAGCTGGATGGATGGAGGTGTGGTAACATTAGAGAGGGTAGTACCGTTAAGCTGGATGGATGGAGGTGTGGTAACATTAGAGAGGGTAGTACCGTTAAGCTGGATGGATGGAGGTGTGGTAACATTAGAGAGGGTAGTACCGTTAAGGTGGATGGGTGGAGGTGTGGTAACATTAGAGAGGGTAGTACCGTTAAGCTGGATGGATGGAGGTGTGGTAACATTAGAGAGGGTAGTACCGTTAAGCTGGATGGGTGGAGGTGTGGTAACATTAGAGAGGGTAGTACCGTTAAGCTGGATGGATGGAGGTGTGGTAACATTAGAGAGGGTAGTACCGTTAAGCTGGATGGGTGGAGGTGTGGTAACATTAGAGAGGGTAGTACCGTTAAGCTGGATGGGTGGAGGTGTGGTAACATTAGAGAGGGTAGTACCGTTAAGCTGGATGGGTGGAGGTGTGGTAACATTAGAGAGGGTAGTACCGTTAAGCTGGATGGATAGACAGTTAGAAAGACAGATAGATAGACAGTTAGAAAGACAGATAGATAGACAGAAAGACAGATAGATAGACAGAAAGACAGATAGATAGACAGAAAGACAGATGGATAGACAGTTAGAAAGACAGATAGATAGACAGAAAGACAGATAGATAGACAGAAAGACAGATGGATAGACAGTTAGAAAGACAGATAGATAGACAGAAAGACAGATAGATAGACAGTTAGAAAGACAGATAGATAGACAGAAAGACAGATAGATAGACAGAAAGACAGATAGATAGACAGTTAGAAGGACAGATAGATAGACAGAAAGACAGATAGATAGACAGAAAGACAGATAGATAGACAGTTAGAAAGACAGATAGATAGACAGTTAGAAAGACAGATAGATAGACAGTTAGAAAGACAGATAGATAGATAGTTAGAAAGACAGATAGATAGACAGTTAGAAAGACAGATAGATAGACAGAAAGACTGATAGATAGACAGTTAGAAAGACAGATAGATAGACAGACAGATAGATAGACAGAAAGACAGATAGATAGACAGACAGAAAGACAGATAGATAGACAGTTAGAAAGACAGATAGATAGACAGAAAGACAGATAGATAGACAGTTAGAAAGACAGATAGATAGACAGTTAGAAAGACAGATAGACAGTTAGAAAGACAGATAGATAGACAGTTAGAAAGACAGATAGATAGACAGTTAGAAAGACAGATAGACAGTTAGAAAGACAGATAGATAGACAGAAAGACAGATAGATAGTTAGAAAGACAGATAGATAGACAGTTAGACAGATTGATAGATAGACAGAAAGACAGACAGATAGACAGTTAGAAAGACAGATAGATAGACAGTTAGACAGAGTGATAGATAGACAGTTAGACAGATAGATAGATAGACAGTTAGAAAGACAGATAGATAGACAGTTAGAAAGACAGATAGATAGACTGTTAGAAAGACAGATAGATAGACAGTTAGACAGATAGATAGACAGTTAGAAAGACAGATAGATAGACAGTTAGAAAGACTGATAGATAGACTGTTAGAAAGACAGATAGATAGACAGTTAGACAGATAGATAGACAGTTAGAAAGACAGATAGATAGACAGAAAGACAGATAGATAGACAGAAAGACAGATAGATAGATAGTTAGAAAGACAGATAGATAGACAGAAAGACAGATAGATAGACAGTTAGAAAGACAGATAGATAGACAGATAGATAGACAGAAAGACAGATAGACAGTTAGAAAGACAGATAGATAGACAGTTAGAAAGACAGATAGATAGACAGAAAGACAGATAGATAGACAGTTAGAAAGACAGATAGATAGACAGAGAAAGACAGATAGATAGACAGTTAGAAAGACAGATAGATAGACAGTTAGAAAGACAAATAGGCAACTATTACTGAGAGCTTAACTGTGTATATTATCTAAAGCTACTTATGTATTTAGTCATTATACTCTTATACTTGCATTATATATGAGCTTTGACTTATTTAATGACTAATTAATGACGAAATAAATGAAATAAAAATTCTCTTTGGAATATGTCTTAGGCCATGGTGACTGTTCGGATAATTGGCTCTGGCTTTGGTTTAATGATTTAGGTTAAGAAATATATTATTATATATTTTTTAATTTATTTAAGTAATAATCTGGAAGAAATATAAAAGTTTAATTTATTTTTGCTCATATAGTTAATGTATTTAATATTGATTATAATATAAGATATGTATGTTAGAGATAGGGTAGTTAATAAAGCCATTCGAACACAGTCTTCTGTCACTTGCGCCATCTTGTCTTCTCTTGTCCATTATGTTGTGTTCGGATGTCTGGCTGTGGCTTTAATTAACTACACCTTAGAAAATACTAAAAACCACATAAAAATAGTAAATAAAGATAATTATTTTAAATATTTTATATATATATACTAAATATAATTCATTATATATTAATTAATAATGATTTTATGGGATAAGTTTATATAATAGACTTTAATAAGGTAATCGGACAGTGTGT
The DNA here is from genome assembly GCA_958450375.1 of Homarus gammarus. Taxonomy (NCBI): domain Eukaryota; kingdom Metazoa; phylum Arthropoda; class Malacostraca; order Decapoda; family Nephropidae; genus Homarus; species Homarus gammarus. The sequence goes on along the minus strand of CAUDMG010002766.1, from coordinate 67,343 downwards.
GTTGTCGTCTGATAGAGGGTGGCATTATGGCTTCCTGCGGCTGTGTTGACGACCTAGTCCAGTCTGTAGGCCTATATGTACCCCGACCACTGCTCCTACATGGCTACGTTTGCCCTTTTATAGTCTTATATGGGGCGTGGGCTTGGGCGTGGGTGGTTATATATGGCTGGGAGGAATATTTCGAGGCGGGGTTGATTGTGTTGGCGGCCATCGGATGTCTCCATGTGTTGACCTGTCTCTTCTGTCACTGGTCTGTCCATGTTCGATGTCTTCTTACCTGTAGGACAGTAAGTATATCATCTGGTGTTTCTTATCTGTCTTTTATCTGTCTCCTCACTTGTATTATACCTGGTGTCTCTTCTGTCTCTTACCTGTCTATGATCGCTGTCTCCTTACCTGTAGGACAGTAATTATCTCACCTGGTGTCTCTTCTGTCTCTTACCTGTCCATATTCACTGTCTTCTCACCTGTACCACAATAATTATCTCACAAAACGTAATATTTAATGTGTTGATTAATGGTGCCAAGAACAACAGCTGTGCCACTATAATTTTCGTTAATGGTTAGGTTAATGTTAGGTCAGGTCAGGTTAGGTTAGGTTAGGTTACATTTTGTTAGGTTAGCATTAGGAAATTTAATCTTTAGATGATATAAGATTGCTGGGTGAATCTTCAGACAATCCACCCCCACCCCCACCTTCCCACACCCACCCCACACCCACCCCACACCCACCCCCACCCACCCCACCCCCACCCCACAAAAATAAATACTAAAACATGTTATATTTATCGTTGTTTTTCTCGCAGGAAAGAGACCCCATATCTGCGACGATCGCCAAGGTGGTGCCAACGCCCAACAATGGCTCCCCAGAACTCGTCACAGTGCACAAGACATATGTAAGTAACGATAATTTGGTCGTTATATTGTACAGGTTAATGTGGTCGTTATATTGTACAGTACAGGTTAATTTAGTCGTTATATTGTACAGTACAGGTTAATGTGGTCGTTATATTGTACAGTACAGGTTAATGTGGTCGTTATATTGTACAGCACAGGTTAATTTGGTCATTATATTGTACAGTACAGGTTAATGTGGTCGTTATATTGTACAGTACAGGTTAATGTGGTCGTTATATTGTACAGGTTAATGTGGTCGTTATATTGTACAGCACAGGTTAATTTGGTCATTATATTGTACAGTACAGGTTAATTTGGTCGTTATATTGTACAGTACAGGTTAATGTGGTCGTTATATTGTACAGGTTAATGTGGTCGTTATATTGTACAGCACAGGTTAATTTGGTTATTATATTGTACAGTACAGGTTAATTTGGTCGTTATATTGTACAGGTTAATGTGGTCGTTATATTGTACAGCACAGGTTAATTTGGTTATTATATTGTACAGTACAGGTTAATTTGGTCGTTATATTGTACAGTACAGGTTAATGTGGTCGTTATATTGTACATTACAGGTTAATTTATTTATATTGTATAGTATAGTATAGTATAGGTTAGGTTAGGTTGTGTGGTTAGGTTAGGTTGTGTGGTTAGGTTAGGTTGTGTTGGTTGTAGTGTAGTGATTAAGGATTACCGGGTATATGATAAATAATATGTAATTAATAACTCTCTCTCTCTCTCTCTCTCTCTCTCTCTCTCTCTCTCTCTCTCTCTCTCTCTCTCTCTCTCTCTCTCAGATCACCAAAGACTCCAGGGAAAGCGTCTGGTTCACATTTCAAAAGGCCAAATACCTCTGGGACGATGGTGAGAAGAAACGCTTCGTCGGCCTCCAGTTCCCCGTTGACCTCCAGTTCCGGACGTACGCGGAGTGGAGAGGTTACCAGGAGGACGCAGACCTCTCGGCGGCGGAGCAGAGATACGGGAAGAACAAGTAAGTGGCGATTAAACCATGTCGTTGGGAGTAAACCAGGTCGTTAGGGTGATATTTCTGTTTAATGGACTGTGGAGAGGAATGTTCATTATATTGAGGGTCCGTTTGATGTGAAACCTCTATATAATAAACTATATGGAGAGGAGAGTACGTTATATCAAGGGTTTGTTAGATGTGGGCCCTCGACATAATGGACTTTCATCTCTATATAGTTCATTAAATAGAGGTTTCACATCTAACGGACCCTCGATATAATGGACTTTCATCTCTATATAGTTCATTAAATAGAGGTTTCACATCTAACGGGCCCTCGATATAATGGACTTTCATCCCAATAGTTCATTATATCGAGGTTTCACTACATGTCATGTTGGATGGCTATATGAGCTATAGGGGTTGGGTGTAGATGGGGCCCCCTGCCTAGTATGGACCATAGGGGTTGGGTGTAGATGGGGCCCCCTGCCTAGTATGGACCATAGGGGTTGGGTGTAGATGGGGCCCCCTGCCTAGTATGGACCATAGGGGTTGGGTGTAGATGGAGCCTCCTGCCTAGTATGGACCATAGGGGTTGGGTGTAGATGGGGACCCCTGCCTAGTATGGACCATAGGGTTGGTGTAGATGGGGCCCCTGCCTAGTATGGACCATAGGGGTTGGGTGTAGATGGAGCCCCCTGCCTAGTATGGACCATAGGGGTTGGGTGTAGATGGGGCCCCCTGCCTAGTATGGACCATAGTGGTTTGTTGTAGATGGAGCCTCCTGCCTAGTATGGACCATAGGGGTTGGGTGTAGATGGGGCCCCCTGCCTAGTATGGACCATAGGGGTTGGGTGTAGATGGAGCCTCCTGCCTAGTATGGACCATAGGGGTTGGGTGTAGATGGGGCCCCCCTGCCTAGTATGGACCATAGGGGTTGGGTGTAGATGGGGCCCCCTGCCTAGTATGGACCATAGGGGTTGGGTGTAGATGGAGCCTCCTGCCTAGTATGGACCATAGGGGTTGGGTGTAGATGGGGCCCCCTGCCTAGTATGGACCATAGGGGTTTGGTGTAGATGGAGCCTCCTGCCTAGTATGGACCATAGGGGTTGGGTGTAGATGGGGCCCCCCTGCCTAGTATGGACCATAGGGGTTGGGTGTAGATGGAGCCTCCTGCCTAGTATGGACCATAGGGGTTGGGTGTAGATGGGGCCCCCTGCCTAGTATGGACCATAGGGGTTGGGTGTAGATGGAGCCTCCTGCCTAGTATGGACCATAGGGGTTGGGTGTAGATGGGGCCCCCCTGCCTAGTATGGACCATAGGGGTTGGGTGTAGATGGGGCCCCCTGCCTAGTATGGACCATAGGGGTTGGGTGTAGATGGGGCCCCCTGCCTAGTATGGACCAATAGTTACTGTTTCATCCATTCTTATGTTCTTAACCTAACCCAACAATGCTAACCTAACCTAACCCATTGCTGACATAGGTTAGAATTAGATACACTTATGAGTTACTTAGATACACTTATGAGTTACTTAGATACACTTACGGGTTACTTATATGTTTGTGTTTAGTCTTCAGATGGACGTACCCGAATTCATGGAGCTATTCAAAGAGAGAGCTACTGCGCCTTTCTTTGTGTTCCAGGTGAGTTGATTAGTGTGACTTGTGTTCCTTACCTGTCCTTCTCGACCATGTAACTACCTTGTACAGTGCTTGCTCAGTTATGATGATGATGACCTAGGATATGATATTAGTAATAATAATAATAATAATTAATGGTTTATTGAAAGAGCATGGCAACCGGAAGGCTGAAAATATACAATTACATAATCGGGGAATGGTTCTCTTGATTTACAAATGATGTACAAGTAACATAAGTAATACAAATATGATATATAATAATAAGGTGTTGATAATTTTTACAATGGTTGGGACTGGGCTGTTCTTGTAGCAATCAGTTTGTACTCGTATGGGCTGGATGCGGTTGAGCAGGTGTGTGGCTACGTGGCCAGGACAGTAGCTTGGGGCAATGCAGGTGTGCTCCATCCTTCAGGTTAGGTCAGATCCAGCCACACTCAGTATTGCTGTGTTTTGTGTTTTTCTTTCGAGTTAAAATTGGCACTTTTGTATATCACTTGTGGGTTAATCGTCAATCTTTGCACTGTACTGTTGGTGGGAGGATGTTGATAAATCCAGATGGGAAGGAGATGGGGCAGGGGACGGCCCGACAGAACGGGCTGGCAGCTGTCTCCATGATCAAGAGGCCACGGCCACGTTAGCGGGCAGCGCTGATTACACACGTCCTTACCCTATGAAGGCAGAGGGAAGTGTGCGTGTGTGTGAAATTGTAGTCAGATATTTTTATTTTGGTTAGGTTAGGTTGAGTACATGATTGATGAAGCATTATTCTCTTACAGGTATTTTGTGTCGGACTCTGGTGTCTGGATGAGTACTGGTACTATAGCCTCTTCACGCTCTTCATGTTGGTCATCTTTGAGTGTACTCTAGTCCAGCAACAATTGAGAAATATGTCCGAGATCCGCAAGATGGGGGCCAAGCCTTACATGATACAGGTAGGTGGGGTTAGGTTAGGTTTACAGGTAGGTGGGGTTAGGTTAAGTAGGTCAGGGTGAGTCATCTCAGAGAGTCATCCTGTGTGTGAGTTTCACCGTGAGGAAAGAGCTTTTCTCCCCGGCTGTACATAGATCGTTAAGGTGTATAAACAATCTCCCACCAATTACATTTCAGTACGCTATCATCCTCCCAAATTCTGAAATAAATATGTTAGGCCTCACCATTTCCTCCAATATGTCCTGGAAATCACACATCCTTAGTACTGTATAACTAAAGCTGCCTCCCGAAAGTTGGGAATGCTGTACATATGCCGCAGCTACTTCACTCCTGAGCAGTTGCTCCAAGTTTATAAGGGATTCATTCGTCCTAACTTGGAGTACTGCCCTCATATCTGGGGTGGCTCTGTTAGATAGGGTGGAATCAAAGGCATTTCGTCTTATTAACTCTCCTCCTTTAGTTGATAATCTTTCTTCCCTTTCTCTTCGCCACAATGTTGCTTCACTCTCTCTCTCTTTTACAGGTACTTTAACGGGCAATGTTCAGTGGACTTGGCATCCTGTGTACCGCCGGCAAGGCCGTGGGCTCGTAACACACCTCTTGCCCGCGGTGCCCACCGTTTCTCTGTGGATGTCGGTCACACGAGAATAACCCGTTATAGTACCTCCTTCTTTCCTCACACAGCCAAGCTGTGGAATGCTCTGCCTTCTTCTGTGTTTCCATGCTCTTACAATCTGTCTCACTTTAAAATGCTGGTTTTCCGGCATCTTCATGGTGTAGATTAATACAGTACTATAACTTTTTTCTATATTTACAATTTCTTTCCGTTCTTCATTTTCACCCCCCAGGCTCCGTTGTGGGTTGTTTGACCTGTGCCTGGGTGGGCTAATTCCCATAAAAAAAAAATTACAGTTAATGACCTTATTTTACAGCATATAAGACGCATTTTTTGTCTGATAAATGGCTCAAAAATCCTCCTGTGTCCTATATGTGAAGCTGTGGTCTCCTGTAAGCTGATGAATCCTCCAGTTGGTGTCTCCAGTCGGATTAATTCTACCTAACACAACTCTAGAATAATATATTTGTTATTACTTACTTAAATGTTATTATTAGTTTTATTTAACGAAAAAATAATTATTGTAAATATAAAAGATGGATTTACAACTACTGTAGTGATGATGATAACCCGAGGTGATTAACGTCCGTACGGGAGACACCCAACTCTTCAGAGGCAGCTAAGCAGTGACCATTTCTGAACTCTTACAAGCATTACAATCTATTAATGCCATACCTGCAACATTTATTTTAAACCTACAAACACCTGAAACAAATGAAGATTTACAGATAACTTTCTTTTCACCATTACATCTGTTAACATCACTGGCAGCATTGTGGCCAAGTTAGACTCCTGTAACCACCAGGCTACTGGGCCAAGCTGTGAGGAGTTATGGTTGTTTATCATCTTGTGTTTACAGGCTGATATACATAACTTTCTTGACTAATACACACACACACACACACCTTCCTTCATACACACACACACACACACACACACACACACCTTCGGACAAACACATAAAGGTAATATACATTTATTTACACACGAGTTAGCTGTCTTAGTGGGAGAGCAGGTGGACGACTGGGCTGTTGGCAGTGTGGTGATCGTCGCTAGGGGATCAGCGGAGGTTAGCATCACCGTAGCTATGGTGAACCAGGGGGGAGTATTTGCCAATGACGACTGTGTTAAACTTGCATTTGTCTTTTATTTACTGAGTCCGGCAATACAGTATATTTGTTGTAACTTATTTATTGGTGTTATTTTTGTATTTATTCCTCACATTTACTGTATATATTATTTTAAGAAAACTATGACTACAAGAGGAAAATACATACCAATGTTTGTTCTTCATACTCCCTGGTAAAATGGGGTGTGTGTCTTATATGGCCATGTGTCTTATATGGCCATGTGTCTTATATGGCCATGTGTCTTATATGGCCATGTGTCTTATATGGCCATGTGTCTTATATGGCCATTTGTCTTATATGGCCATGTGTCTTATATGGCCATGCACCTTATATGGCCTTAAAATAGTGCTAAAATCCTGTCTCCTCTTCTGTACCACAAACCTCAGGATTCAGACTCATGAACCCGGACCAGTTAACTGATGCATAATTCTGTCCATAAATGCATCGGGTTCATGAATCTGAATCCTCGGGTTCGTGGCTCAGGAGGAGAAGATATGGGACTTAAGTAGTTAACTGTATGTTATTTATAATACCTCTGTGATCTGTACAGTCGGGGAGAGAACTGACTTAGCCTGACTTACCCTGACTTACCTTGACTTACCCTGACTTACCTTGACTTAGCCTGACTTACCTTGACATAGCCTGACTTACCTTGACTTACCCTGACTTACCCTGACTTACCTTGACTTAGCCTGACTTACCTTGACTTACCTTGACTTACTCTGACTTCTAACTGTTTATACTTAACCTGCAGAGTCTATTTACATGCTGGACCAATTAATGCTATTATTATTATTATTCGCTGGTTCCGTTTCTTCAGGTATACCGGAACCGCCGTTGGCGTTCGGTCATGACGGACCAGCTCGTTCCCGGAGACATCGTTAGCGTGAGCCGCAGCCAGAACGACAATCTGGTCCCCTGCGACTTACTCCTTCTACGAGGACCCTGTGTTGTGGATGAGAGTATGCTGACAGGTGGGTACTGGTGGTCTGGGGTATAACCTGGGTGTATGTTGTGTTGTAGTGAAGGGAGTTTGATTAATGACTCAAGTGAGAGAGAGAGAGAGAGAGAGGGAGAGGCTTTATATATGTATGTATGAGAGAGAGTGAGAGAGAGAGAGAGAGACTTTATATATGTATGTATGAGAGAGAGAGAGAGAGAGAGAGAGACTTTATATATGTATGTATGAGAGAGAGAGAGAGAGAGAGAGAGAGAGACTTTATATTTGTTTGTTTGAGAGAGAGAGAGAGAGAGAGGAGAGAGAGAGAGAGACTTTATATATGTATGTATGAGAGAGAGAGAGAGAGAGAGAGAGAGAGAGACTTTATATATGTATGTATGAGAGAGAGAGAGAGAGAGAGAGAGACTATATATATGTATGTATGAGAGAGAGAGAGAGAGAGAGAGAGAGAGACTATATATATATGTGTGTGTGTCGACGGCTGACAGTGTTTAGCATTTAACCTCGCACTACTAACGATGGCTAAGTTTCAGCCCATTGTGGTTCACTGGCTAACTACCTTACTACCCCCCTCCATGGTGATCAGGGGTTTGAATCTTGGCCCCTAGAGGTGAAAATTATTTACATACAGTCGCTCCAAAAAAATAAAAATACAAAGTTGCTTTCGACAATATGATACAACGGGCGAAGGCTTTTGACAACACTACCGAGACAATGGGAGTCGTAGCGTTCATTGTGGAATTCATCGACTGCCCTCCCTACACACACACACACACACACACACACACACACACACACACACACGACCACCCTTTGTGAAGATAGTTTTGGAGCGACTGTACACATTGATTTACTGGTGTATGTTAGGGTATATTGAAAGCTTCTGTGTTGGTGATGAATTGTAATGTGGATGGATCGCCGGTAAATTCCCCCCCCCGGCAGTTCACCTAACCTAACAAAAATATAACCTAACCAAACCTAACCTAACCAAGTATAATCTACTCTAGCCTAACCAAACCTAATTTAGTTTAACCTAATTCAGCTTAACCTAACATAACTTCACCTAACCTAATGTAACTTATCCTAGTCAAACCTAACTTATCCAAACCTAACCTAACTAAACCTAACCTAACCTAACTAAACCTAACCTAACCTAACTAAACCTAACCTAACCAACCCCCACAGGTGAAATAAACTAGTAGTCTGGCTAATATAATCTCTCTCTCTCTCTCTCTCTCTCTCTCTCTCTCTCTCTCTCTCTCTCTCACACCAGGCGAGTCAGTACCACAGATGAAGGAGAGTCTGGAAGCCGTAGAGTTGGACCGCTACCTGGATTTAACTACCGACGCTAAGCTGCACGTCTTGTTTGGGGGCACCAAGGTCGTTCAACACACACCCCCCAGCAAGACGGTCACTGGTCTTCGAGGTTAGTTTTTTTTTTTATTTATTTTTTTCCCTGTTTGTTTATCGGAGTTTATTCCTTTCATGTGAGTGGATTCCTTTCATGTGATAATATTCCTTTATTGATGTGATTGCAGCTAATTTTTGTACATAAATTATTGTTCTATTGTAGTTTGTTATAGTGTGTTTGAGTGTTATTGTTTATCATAACAATTTTGGTTCACTTAATATTACGTTGGGTTAGGTCAGGTCAGGTCAGGTCATGTTAGGTTAGGTTAGGTCAGAAACACAACCCCAGTATTAAATGAAGGACACCCTAATATAACTACAGTATAGCAAACAGTAAATCTAGCCGACACAACTGATAATTAACCTCGTTCGCAGCGCCTGATAACGGCTGTGTGTTAGGTCAGGTCAGGTCATGTTAGGTTAGGTCAGAAACACAACCCCAGTATTAAATGAAGGACACCCTAATACAACTATAGCAAACAGTAAATCTAGCCGACACAACTGATAATTAACCTCGTTCGCAGCGCCTGATAACGGCTGTGTGTGCTACGTCCTACGCACAAACTTCAACACCGCACAAGGGAAGCTGCTGAGGACCATACTATACGGTGTCAGCCGAGTCACTGCCAACAATTTAGAAACCTTCGCGTTTATCCTCTTCCTGTTGATATTTGCGATAGCTGCGGCATCGTACGTCTGGGTTAAGGGTAAGTTTGGGCTCCAGCTTGGGGTGTAACGAGTGAGTGGCAGTCATGACAGATCCAGCTTGGGGTGTAACGAGTGAGTGGCAGTCATGACAGATCCAGCTTGGGTGTGTAACGAGTGAGTGGCAGTCATGACAGATCCAGCTTGGGGTGTAACGAGTGAGTGGCAGCCATGACAGATCCAGCTTGGGGTGTAACGAGTGAGTGGCAGCCATGACAGATCCAGCTTGGGGTGTAACGAGTGAGTGGCAGCAATGACAGATCCAGCTTGGGGTGTACGAGTGAGTGGCAGCAATGACAGATCCAGCTTGGGGTGTAACGAGTGAGTGGTAGGGGTGATGTTGGGGTGCATTTACAGGGGCTATATGACGAGCCCCTGTAAACACACTAGTGAAGGGGACTGTACCTAGGCTATATGACCAGCACCTGTAAACACACTAGTGAAGGGGACTGTACCTAGGCTATATGACCAGCCCCTGTAAACACACTAGTGAAGGGGACTGTACCTAGGCTATTTGACCAGCCTCTGTAAACACACTAGTGAAGGGGACTGTACCTAGGCTATATGACCAGCCCCTGTAAACACACTAGTGAAGGGGACTGTACCTAGGCTATATGACGAGCCTCTGTAAACACACTAGTGAAGGGGACTGTACCTAGGCTATATGACGAGCCTCTGTAAACACACTAGTGAAGGGGACTGTACCTAGGCTATATGACGAGCCTCTGTAAACACACTAGTGAAGGGGACTGTACCTAGGCTATATGACCAGCCCCTGTAAACACACTAGTGAAGGGGACTGTACCTAGGCTATATGACCAGCCCCTGTAAACACACTAGTGAAGGGGACTGTACCTAGGCTATATGACCAGCCCCTGTAAACACTAGTGAAGGGAACTGTACACCATAGGTTATTGTAGGAGTCAATTTGCTGTGTGGATAATGTGAATGTAGACTATTGTTTCATAGTGAATATATTTGTTTCATTAATCTGTCTGGTTTAACTACCCTAATAGTCGTTATCGCTTGGATTTAACAACCCTAATCATCATTATCACTTGGTTTAACTACCCTAATCATTATCACTTGGTTTAACTACCTTAACCATCGTTATCGCATGGTCTAACTACCCTAATCATCGTTATCACTTGGTTTAACTACCCTCATTGTCGTTACAGGTACGGAAGACCCCAACAGGAACCGCTACAAGCTCTTCCTGGAGTGTACACTGATCCTGACATCGGTAGTCCCACCTGAACTACCCATAGAGCTGTCCCTGGCAGTTAACACCTCGTTACTGTCACTCTCCAAGCTGTTCGTCTACTGCACCGAGCCGTTCCGCATCCCGTTTGCCGGAAAAATCGACATCTGTTGTTTTGATAAGACTGGGACTTTAACGAGCGATGACCTGGTCGTTGAGGGCGTCGCTGGTCTCGAGTAAGTGTGACCTGGCGGTGGTGGTTTAACCCTTTGAGGAGGATCGTTTAAGATCTCTGGAAAATTCAATAATAATAATAATAATAATAATAATAATAATAACAATAACTAATAATAATAACAATAATAATAACAATAATAATAATAATAATAATAATAAAAATAACAATAATAACAATAATAATAACAATAACAATAATATCAACAATAATAACAATACTAATAACAGCTCAGTAGGTTCAACAGTACCTCATATTACTTGACTTAACCCGAGCATAAAAAAGTCTTCATCTATTTTCACATTTTTGACGTAGATATAATTGAGTTATTTTACTTTTGGAGCCCAGATTATTACACCAGATTTTAAAAGGTTTCTTGAGGCCCCAGATTATTACACCAGATTTTAAAAAGGTTTCTTGGGGTCCCAGATTATTACACCAGATTTTAAAAAGGTTTCTTGGGCCCCCAGATTATTACACCAGATTTTAAAAAGGTTTCTTGAGGCCCCAGATTATTACACCAGATTTTAAAAGGTCTTTTGGGCCCCCAGATTATTACACCAGATTTAAAAGGTTTCTTGAGGCCCCAGATTATTACACCAGATTTTAAAAGGTTTCTTGGGGCCCCAGATTATTACACCAGATTTTAAAAGGTTTCTTGGGGCCCAGATTATTACACCAGATTTTAAAAGGTTTCTTGGAGCCCCAGATTAAATGATATCTCGTACATTGCAGTGGATCGAGTGATGTGGTCCCGGTCACTGAAGCTCCATTGGACACTATACAGGTAAGGAGGTGCTGGTATGTAGTTAGGTTAGGTTATGTGTTGGTTAGGTTATCATTATCTAATAAACACAGCTGTTAATAACCTTATCTAATAGGCACTTAATCCCTAAGCATCACTAACTAGGGGTCGATGTTGTTCCATTAAGGTGCGGGAGCGAACTATCGACCTCCACTGGTACAATGAGTTTATTAATTAATTTCACCATAGATCACTTGTAACGAACCTGTAAACACGACCTTCGTTAACCGAGTTATTGCTTCTCGCCCTCTGGATAAGACAAACATTTCATCATCTACCAAAATACAGCTATTACTTACAGCTAGTTCATCTGGTAATAGTAACGCAACAGCTATTAATTTCAGGTGGTAATGTCACTTGCTAGTTCGTCCGGTAATAGTAACCCGACAGCTATTAATTTCAGGTGGTAATGTCACTCGCTAGTTCGTCTGGTAATAGTAACCCGACAGCTATTAATTTCTGGTGGTGATGTCACTCGCTAGTTCGTCTGGTAATAGTAACGCGACAGCTATTAATTTCAGGTGGTAGCGTCGTGCCACTCGCTAGTTCAGCTAGAGGACGGGCTAGTAGGTGATCCCCAGGAGAAAGCGACCTTGGCGGCTATTGACTGGACACTAACAAAAGGTAAGATCAGTCACCTGATGCAAGTGATTTAACCCCTTGAGTACAGTGATTAACCCCTTGAGTACAGTGATTTAACCCCTTGAGTACAGTGACTCAATTCCTTGGTCACTTGTATGTTGTAACAGTATGTTTATAGTCGTTAAGCTGTGGTCATCATTAGTGGTAGTTAGCTGTAGGGACGGTGGTCATCAGTGGTAGTTAGCTATAGGGACGGTGGTCATCAGTGGTAGTTAGCTATAGGGACGGTGGCCATCATCAGTGGTAGTTAGTTGTAGGGACGGTGGTCATCATCAGTGGTAGTTAGCTATAGGGACGGTGGAATAAATGATAAGCGATTAGTGAACAGTAACCCAACTATGAAACGCTAACACCTCCATCGTTACAGGTGAAGCGGTTATCCCCAGGAAGGGTAAGGCTCCAGGGATGAAGATCTTCCACCGCTTCCACTTCTCCTCACAGCTGAAGCGAATGTCAGTCATCACAGGCTACACTCAGTCTGGATCAGCCGACGTTGTATACCTGGCAACTGTCAAGGGGGCTCCGGAAACCCTAAGACCCATGGTTAGTTCTTATTGGTCGATGTTGTATAGAACGTGGCCAATTGTATTAGTCTTTATGGATCACCTGAACATTACCCCCCCACCATAGTTTCAGGTTAGGTTAAACTGGGGGTGAGTTCTGGTGAGCACTTGGGGGTTAATCTACAGGTGAGTATTTGGGGGTTAATCCTCAGGTGAGCACTTGGGGGTTAATCTACAGGTGAGCACTTGGGGGTTAATCTACAGGTGAGCACTTGGGGGTTATCTTCAGGTGAGCACTTGGGGGTTAATCTGCAGGTGAGTATTTGGGGGTTAATCTTCAGGTGAGCACTTGGGGGTTAATCTTCAGGTGAGCACTTGGGGGTTAATCTTCAGGTGAGCACTTGGGGGTTAATCTTCAGGTAAGCACTTGGGGGTTAATCTTCAGGTGAGCACTTGGGGGTTAATCTACAGGTGAGCACTTGGGGGTTAATCTTCAGGTGAGCACTTGGGGGTTAATCTTCAGGTGAGCACTTGGGGGTTAATCTTCAGGTGAGCACTTGGGGGTTAATCTTCAGGTGAGCACTTGGGGGTTAATCTTCAGGTGAGCACTTAGGGGTTAATCTTCAGGTGAGCACTTGGGGGTTAATCTACAGGTGAGCACTTGTGTTTCTATAGAGTTTTTAATGGATTCTGATTGACTTAGATAAGGGATTTAGATCATGATTTCTGATTCCCTTTCTTCCAGTTCTCGTCTTTGCCGCCAAATTATGACAGCGTTTACCTCAAGTTGTCTCGGCGTGGAGCCCGTGTCTTGGCCCTTGGAAGGAAGGAGTTGGGGAAGTTATCGCACGCAGAAGTAAGTCGCCTCGCTCTCCTCCTTGACCTACCCCTTGGCTCTCTCCTCCTTGACCTACCCCTTGGCTCTCTCCTCTCCTCCTTGATCTACCCCTTGGCTCTCTCCTCTCCTCCTTGATCTACCCCTGGCTCTCTCCTCTCCTCCTTGACCTACCCCTGGCTCTCTCCTCTCCTCCTTGACCTACCCCTGCCTCTCTCCTCTCCTCCTTGACCTACCCCTGGCTTACTCCTCTCCTCCTTGATCTACCCCTGGCTCTCTCCTCTCCTCCTTGACCTACCCCTGGCTCTCTCCTCCTTGACCTACCTCTGGCTCCTCCCGTCCACAGTGTCATCTACCGACAGTAACTTACAAACACTCGTTCTCCCGTAGGTGCGGGAGACGACGCGTGACAGCCTCGAATGTGACCTGACCTTTGCTGGATTCATGATCATATCTTGTCCACTGAAGAGAGATTCCAAAGAGGTCATCAAGGAGATTCTACAAAGTTCACATGCTGTAGGTAACACTAGGGGTTGTGTTAGTGATATAGAGAGAGAGTTAGTTCACATGCTGTACATAACCACACACACACACACACACACACACACACACACACACACACACACACACACACACACACACAGACAGGATAATAAACGTAAGATCTTAATATATCTCTGTGTGTCCCCAGGCTGTCATGATTACAGGAGATAACTCGCTGACAGCCTGCCACGTGGCCAAGGAATTAAGATTCACTCAGAAGAAAACGACTTTAATACTTCAGGTGAGTGATTATTGACGATGCCGTTTCCTCGTTAAGGGGTCACTCTACAGGGTGTGTCATAAGTCGTATACTGTTGGATAATTGTTTGTTCTGTACAGGGTGTGTCATAAGTCATACACCATAGGGTAATTGAGTGTGTGTGCGCACGTGTGTGTGTGTTAGTTACACCTACAGTAAGTACAAATAAGGGAGGAGATGTACAGTACAGTATTTATATTATCAGAAAGTTATTGATTAAATTCCTGCCATTTTTATATTCTTTTGTCATACACACACACACACACACACACACACACACACACATACATCACCATAATGTGTCTCCGTTAACACTATACATTATTGACACGTTTATTACTGTCTCCGTCACACAGAACTACGGAGACGATACCTGGGGCTGGGAGAGTATTGACGAGAGCACCAAGATCTCCGTCGTCCCCGGCCAGCAGTCAAAGGAGGCCTTGGCCGACTTCTTCAGAACGTACGACTTTTGCATCACAGGAGAGGTGAGTCTTGTCCTAACTCACTTTACAGATAAATAATAAACCATACATAGACTACACAAGCATCTTAAACCGACCTAAACCACTAAATTACTATTCATAACTAAATAAATCAGTTACATACCATACAAGCTGCTGGGTTATAGGAGTAAGGGCGATTGGCGGAGAAGAGAACGAGGTGGTTGTGGTATTAATTAGGGTCTTTATGGGTTATTTGAACATCAGCCTCCTTCTCCCCCAACCCAGATAGTTTCAGGGTGATTAACCTTTGCGGGTGTGAGAGGGGGGGGCTAAAATCTCCAGTAAAATACATCATTCGTGGTCTACTTACCTACATCACCGGTGGAAAATATCGTTTCGTGTCAATATCCGTGAATATTTTATCTAATACCCTATATGAATTTTTTCCCTTAGGGTCTTTCGTGGTTAAAAGTCACGCATACGAAATTCTTTTGGAGTATCCTGCCCTACGTGAAGGTGTTCGCACGCGTGGCTCCCAAACAAAAGGAGTTCGTGATCACGGCCTATAAGAGTCTTGGCTACACGACCCTCATGTGTGGCGATGGGACAAATGACGTCGGCGCTTTAAAACACGCACAGTGCGGTGAGTTGTGGTGGCTGCTTGGGCCTACCTGATGATTAGACACCCCTAGCTTATTTTACCTGATTAGACACCCCTAGCTTATTTTACCTGACAATTAGACACCATATTGCTACCTATAAAAGGTTAGGTTAGGTAAGATTAAGTTGGGTTAGGTTAGGTTTCTGTCTTCCAATCAGGCTTGATGCTCTAACCACATACACTAAAGTGTACTATTTTTCCCCCCAGGTGTGGCATATGTCGAATGCTCCCGACCTGCCCGCCCCAGAACGACGGAAAACGCCTCCGCCCCGAAACGGCCCGACGACCCGGCAACAACATGTCTGGCCGCGGAGAAATTGGAAAGTGCGAAGACATTGGCCAGAAGAGTCGAGAACAGAAGGCCCAGACCCCTTCAGCAGGGCCCAACCAGCCAAGACTGACACCACAGCAGGTAGGTTTAGGGTGAGCTGGGTTAGGTTAGGCTAGAGTAGGTTAGGTTAGATTAGGGTGAGCTGGGTTAGGTTTGGTTAGGCTAGAGTAGGTTAGGTTAGATTAGGGTGAGCTGGGTTAGGTTAGGTTAGGCTAGAGTAGGTTAGGTTAGATTAGGGTGAGCTGGGTTAGGTTTGGTTAGGCTAGAGTAGGTTAGGTTAGATTAGGGTGAGCTGGGTTAGGTTTGGTTAGGCTAGAGTAGGTTAGGTTAGATTAGGGTGAGCTGGGTTAGGTTAGGTTAGGCTAGAGTAGGTTAGGTTAGATTAGGGTGAGCTGGGTTAGGTTAGGTTAGATTAGGGTGAGCTGGGTTAGGTTTGGTTAGGCTAGAGTAGGTTAGGTTAGATTAGGGTGAGCTGGGTTAGGTTAGGGTGGGATTGGTTAGATTAGGGTGGGGTGGGTTAGGTTAGGGTGGGTTACATAAGGCTAAATTTGGTTAGGTTAGGCTAGATGGGGCTAGGGTTAGAGTAGGTTACTTAAGGCTAAATTTGGTTAGGTTAGGCTAGGTTGGGATGGGTTAGAGTAGGTTACATAAGGCTAAATTTGGTTAGGTTAGGCTAGGCTAGATGGGGCTAGGGTTAGAGTTGGTTACATAAGGCTAAATTTGGTTAGGTTAGGTTATAAAGTGACATTAACCACATGTTAATATTTCCAGGAACAAATGGTTAAAGCGCAAGCACAGCTACAGAAACTACTACAGGAATTAGAGGAGGAGAATAATCCTGTAGTGAAACTGGGCGACGCCTCTATTGCTGCCCCCTTCACTTCCAAGCTTTCCTCTATACAGTGTGGTGAGTTGTGGTGCAGTGTGGTGAGTGGTGGTACAGTGTGGTGGTCTCTCTCTCTCTCTCTCTTTCTCATTCTCTCTCTTTCTCTCTCTCTCTCTCTTTTACAGTGTGTCACAAAACCAAAAAAAAACGAAGATTGAAAACTAAAAACTCAAACTACCTTACAGTGTGTCACAAAATAAATCAATACAAAAAAAGATTGAGAAATATAACTCTCTCTCTCCCTCTCTCGCTCACTGTCTCGCTCACTCTCTCGCTCACTCTCTCTCTTACAGTGTGTCACAAAATAAATAAATACAAAAAAGGATTGAGAAATATAACTCTCTCTCTCTCCCTCTCTCGCTCATTCTCTCGCTCACTCTCTCTCTTACAGTATGCCACATCATCAAGCAGGGGAGGTGTACGCTGGTCACGACTCTACAGATGTTTAAGATACTGGCCCTCAATGCTCTGATACTCGCCTACTCCCAGTCAGTTCTCTACCTGGATGGCATCAAGTTCTCCGATTATCAGGCCACGCTCCAGGGTCTATTGCTTGCTGCCTGTTTTCTCTTTATTTCCAGATCGAAGGTATTGTAGTGTTCGTTAATTGTTGGTTTACTGTGATTGTTGGTTTACTGTGATTGTTGGTTTACTCTCTGATTGTTGGTTTACACGCTGACTGCAATGTCTCAATGTCTTAACCTAACCTATTGTACCCTAACGAACCTAACTATATCAAATCTAACCAGACCTAACCCAACCCAACCTAACCCAACCCAACCCAACCCAACCTAACCTAAATTATTATGTTTACAAGAACACTAAAATAGCTTCCATTATTACAGCCACTGAAGGTCCTTAGTAAAGAACGCCCGCTGCCCAATATATTCAATGTTTACACCGTGATGACAGTGTTGCTACAGTTTGCTGTTCACTTCACCTGCCTCGTCTTCCTCGTCAAGCAAGCCAACGAGTGGTCACCGCCCAAGTAAGCTAACCCGGCCAAATAAGTTAACCCGGCCAAATAAGTTCCGAGTTGTGTTCTTGTGTGATTCTGTACAGGGTGTGTCATAGGTCCCTTCTGTGCTGGGTGTGTCATAGGTCCCTTCTGTGCTGGGTGTGTCATAGGTCCCTTCTGTACTGGGTGTCATAGGTCCCTTTTGTACTGGGTGTGTTATAGGTCCCTTCTGTACTGGGTGTGTCATAGGTCCCTTCTGTACAGGGTGTGTCATAGGTCCCTTCTGTGCTGGGTGTGTTATAGGTCCCTTCTGTACAGGGTGTGTCATAGATCTCTTCTGTACTGGGTGTGTCGTAGGTACCTTCTGTACAGGGTGTGTCATAGGTCCCTTCTGTACAGGGTGTGTCATAGGTCCCTTCTGTGCTGGGTGTGTCATAGGTCCCTTCTGTACAGGGTGTGTCATAGGTCCCTTCTGTATAGGGTGTGTCATAGATCCCTTCTGTACAGGGTGTGTCATAGGTCCCTTCTGTACTGGGTGTGTCATAGATCTCTTCTGTACAGGGTGTGTCATAGGTCATACACCATAATAAAACTGCCTCTTCAGTACAGGGTGTTTCATAAGTCATAAACCCTAGTCCAATATTAATGCAACTCGCTCTAATTTTCAGAGAGAAGTTCGTCGACTTGGACAAGGAGTTTGAGCCCAGTTTATTGAACAGTACCGTCTATGTTATCTCTATGACGCTGCAAATTTCGACGTTTGCCATTAATTACCGGGTGAGTTTAATTCCTCTACTCTGGGGTTGATGGTAAGGTTAAGTCACGTCGCGTTGTACCCTTGTGACGGCTGAGAATTTGTGTACGTTGTTTTGAGGTTAGGTTAGGTTTGGGTTGGTTAGGTTAAGGTTAGGTTAGATTAGGTCAGGTTAGGTTAAGTTTGATTTGATTAGGTTAGTTTTGGTTGAATTAGGTTACGATACGATAGCTTAGGCTACGTTGGGTTAGGGTAGACTAGGTTTGGTTTGGTTAAGTTGGGTTAGATTAGGTTAAACTAGGTCACATATCGACCACAAATAATCCCTCTCTTCTCCCTCTATAAAACAGGGCCACCCATTCATGGAAAGCTTACTGGAAAACAAGGCTCTGCTCTACAGCTTGATGGGGTCAGGAGGGGTCGTGCTGGCTCTCTCTTTGGGGGTCATTCCAGAGTTCGCGGAGCAGTTTGAGATTGTGGATTTCCCGTCGGAGGTAACGTGGGCTCTCTCTCTCTCTCTCTCTCTCTCTCTCTCTCTCTCTCTCTCTCTCTCTCTCTCTCTCTCTCTCTCTCTCTCTGCATGTCTGTCTTAGCTATTTAATAATTCAGGTGAAATAATCTAAGAGGTCTAATCATCAAGTGAAAAACATATGGGGGCTAAAGATGATTCACATTACGATGATTTCTAATACTTTTTCTCCCCCCCCCCCCCCCCCCCCCCCCCCCCCCACAGTACCGGTTCATGCTGGTTAAAGTCCTCGTTGCCGACTTCGCGCTCTCTCTCATCGTTGACCGGGTGTGCTTGTTCCTGTTCGGGGAAGGCAGACTCCCCACACAACTCAAGAGGTGCCCGGCGTAAGGAGAAGTTTCGTTCCATTTTCAGAGTTCGCCTGTTATCACGTGTGGGGGGGGGGGGTAGCCGTCGGCCCAGCTCACCGCCGACTGTACCCAGAACGTCGACCCCGGGGTAACGAAGAACCCTGGGGGGGGGAGGGAGGATGCCAGATATACCACTGACGTCAACCCCAGAGTACATGGTGATTGTACCAAGAACGTCGACCACCGAGTACCGGGTTGACTGTACCAAGAACGTCGACCACCGAGTACCGGGTGACTGTACCAAGACCGTCGAACCCAGAGTTCCGAAGAACCCTAGAGGGGGTGGAGGGTGACGTCAGATTGGCCGCTCCGCCGCATCAAAAACTAGTGACTGTTATCCATGCCGGGTCCTCCCTCTTGACAGCTCGCCCCCTTACACACACAACCAACCCCTCATCCACACATTGTAAAGTAGAGAATGTTTTGGTAGTAAAAAAAAATATATATATACAAAACATTATATTCTGTGGTTTATTTAAATATTTTCTGTCTCTTATATTGAAAAGGTTTGGTTACAAGGAAGTAATTATTCATGGTTGGGGAAGGTGGAAAATCGAAAATGGATGAGATTTGGCTTTAATTTGATATTATTTTGAAAAGCATATTGATTTATCTTAGTTGAAAAGGTTAAAAAAAAGAAAAAATACAACAGGAATTTATGATATTGTGTTATTTGGAAAGCCCATTGAAATATCCTCATTGAAAAGGGCAAAAAATGGAGAAGAATTCATTGATATTGTCTTATTTGGAAAAGACTCATTGAAATAAAGAAATATATTGGTTATTATTTGTATATATACAGTATAGTATATATATATATCATGTGTAAAGCAACCTTTTAGTATTAAGATTAGTTTAATTCAAGTCCTTTTGTTAACTTAAGACTAGAGGATGTGTGAAGTTAACAATGAATCTTTTGTTAGTAGTTATTGAGACTTTAGCTGTGTGTGTGTTAACGTTTCTGTCTTTGTATGTGTGTGCGTTTCTGTCTCTGTTTGTGTGTGTTAATAATATGCATGTGTAGGTATACATTATATATTATTATTACAGTATGTATGTAAGTATGTATGGAGATATATTTATATATATGTCTTAACCCCAAAACCAACATCGTAACCAATTTTGAATTCCCGTAAGGATTCCACCAATGAGAAAGGGGGCCCTGAGTTTGGCTGGGCCGAGATGTGCGCTATCTTGCCTCTTGTGTGATATAGTATTGATATTTGTACACACACACACAGAGACACACTCACACAGACACACACAGAGAGACACGCTCACACAGAGACACGCTCACTTTACTGTACCCCTCTGAGACGACCCTACTAAGTCTCTCTCTTTCTCAAAATAACAAATATAATGTACATATTAGATTGTTATTTATTTAGAAAACTTTTATACCACTATTTAGATGCAGCGTCGGAGCTCCCAGTAGACCAACTCGTAGCAAAATATCAAAGTTGTTATAACTGGAATGACTTGAGGGATTGTACCAGGTTAATGGAGGGATTGTATTGAGCTGTAGAGGCTTTGTAGTTATGTGTTTTGGGATTGAATTTGGGAGTCATTTTTAGCAATTTTTTGTTCAGTTGATGATTAGTACATTTTCCCGGACTCCTTGGACTGAGGTGCTTAATTGATGATTAGTTCTCCCGAGTACTCATCTGTAGATTAACCCCCAAGTGCTCATCTGAAGATTAACCCCCAAGTGCTCATCTGAAGATTAACCCCCAAGTGCTCACCTGAAGATTAACCCCCAAGTGCTCACCTGAAGATTAACTCCCAAGTGTTCACCTGAAGATTAACCCCCAAGTGCTCACCTGAAGATTAACCCCCAAGTGCTCACCTGAAGATTAACCCCCAAGTGCTCACCTGAAGATTAACCCCCAAGTGCTCACCTGAAGATTAACCCCCAAGTGCTCACCTGAAGATTAACCCCTAAGTGCTCACCTGAAGATTAACCCCCAAGTGCTCACCTGTAGATTAACCCCCAAGTGCTCACCTGAAGATTAACCCCCAAGTGCTCACCTGTAGATTAACCCCCAAGTGCTCACCTGAAGATTAACCTACCCTACCCTAACCTACCCTACCCTACCCTACCCTAATGTACTATGAATTCTTTGTTAATTTATTTCTCAACGTCTGAGCAAATATAATTGTCAGTGGGTGATGGTGATGGTAGTGGTGATAATGGTGTTAATAGTGGTGTTAATGATGGTGATAATGGTGTTAATAGTGGTTTTAATGGTGATGAATCAAACACCACACAATAAAGCGTTCCTCAACACGTGTTACTGGACTGTTTAGGGGAAAGTCCGTTATATCGAGGATCCGTTAGTTGTGAAACCTCTATTTAATGAACTATAGAGAGGAAAGTGGTCTAGGGTCTGTTAACAGTGGTCTAGTCTGTTAACAGTGGTCTAGGGTCTGTTAACAGTGGTCTAGGGTCTGTTAACAGTGGTCTAGGGTCTGTTAACAGTGGTCTAGGGTCTGTTAACAGTGGTCTAGTCTGTTAACAGTGGTCTAGGGTCTGTTAACAGTGGTCTAGGGTCTGTTAACAGTGGTCTAGGGTCTGTTAACAGTGGTCTAGGGTCTGTTAACAGTGGTCTAGGGTCTGTTAACAGTGGTCTAGTCTGTTAACAGTGGTCTAGGGTCTGTTAACAGTGGTCTAGGGTCTGTTAACAGTGGTCTAGGGTCTGTTAACAGTGGTCTAGGGTCTGTTAACAGTGGTCTAGGGTCTATTAACAGTGGTCTAGTGTGTTAACAGTGGTCTAAGGTCTGTTAACAGTGGTCTAAGGTCTGTTAACAGTGGTCTTGGGTCTGTTAACAGTGGTCTAAGGTCTGTTAACAGTGGTCTAGGGTCTGTTAACAGTGGTCTAGGGTCTGTTAACAGTGGTCTAGTGTGTTAACAGTGGTCTAAGGTCTGTTAACAGTGGTCTAGGGTCTGTTAACAGTGGTCTAGTGTGTTAACAGTGGTCTAGGGTCTGTTAACAGTGGTCTAGGGTCTGTTAACAGTGGTCTAGGGACTGTTAACAGTGGTCTAGGGTCTGTTAACATTGGTCTAGTGTGTTAACAGTGGTCTAGGGTCTGTTAACAGTGGTCTAGGGTCTGTTAACAGTAATCTAGTCTGTTAACAGTGGTCTAGGGTCTGTTAACAGTGGTCTAGGGTCTGTTAGCAGTGGTCTAGTCTGTTAACAGTGGTCTAGTCTGTAAACAGTGGTCTAGGGTCTTAACAGTGGTCTAGGGTCTGTTAACAGTGGTCTAGTGTCTATTAACAGTGGTCTAGGGTCTGTTAACAGTGGTCTAGTGTCTATTAACAGTGGTCTAGGGTCTGTTAACAGTGGTCTAGTCTGTTAACAGTGGTCTAGGGTCTGTTAACAGTGGTCTAGGGTCTGTTAACAGTGATCTAGTGTCTATTAACAGTGGTCTAGTGTCTGTTAACAGTGGTCTAGTCTGTTAACAGTGGTCTAGGGTCTGTTAACAGTGGTCTAGTGTGTTAACAGTGGTCTAGGGTCTGTTAACAGTGGTCTAGGGTCTGTTAACAGTGGTCTGGGCTCTGTTAACAGTGGTCTAGGGTCTGTTAACAGTGGTCTAGGGTCTGTTAGCAGTGGTCTAGTGTGTTAACAGTGGTCTAGTGTGTTAACAAGTGGTCTAGTATGTTAACAGTGGTCTAGGGTCTGTTAACAGTGGTCTAGGGTCTGTTAGCAGTGGTCTAGGGTCTGTTAACAGTGGTCTAGTGTGTTAACAGTGGTCTAGTATGTTAACAGTGGTCTAGGGTCTGTCAGCAGTGGTCTAGTATGTTAACGGTGGTCTAGGGTCTGTTAGCAGTGGTCTAGGGTCTGTTAGCAGTGGTCTAGTATGTTAACAGTGGTCTAGTATGTTAACAGTGGTCTAGGGTCTGTTAGCAGTGGTCTAGTCTGTTAACAGGAAATAAATATAAACGGTAATTATATTTTTATTCCATACTTAATAAGTGACTGTACCGCGAGATAGTCCGTTATATCGAGGGTCCGGTAGATATGAAACCTCTATTTAGCGGATTACATGGAGGTAGTCCGTTATATCGAGGGTCCGGTAGATATGAAACCTCTATTTAGCGGATTACATGGAGGTAGTCCGTTATATCGAGGGTCCGGTAGATATGAAACCTCTATTTAGCGGATTACGTGGAGATAGTCCGTTATATCGAGGGTCCGGTAGATATGAAACCTCTATTTAGCGGATTACATGGCGATAGTCCGTTATATCGAGGGTCCGGTAGATATGAAACCTCTATTTAGCGGATTACATGGAGGTAGTCCGTTATATCGAGGGTCCGGTAGATATGAAACCTCTATTTAGCGGATTACATGGAGATAGTCCGTTATATCGAGGGTCCGGTAGATATGAAACCTCTATTTAGCGGATTACATGGAGGTAGTCCGTTATATCAAGGATCCAATTTATGTGATACCCCGATATAAGGTTTTTTCCAATAGGTAATAGTTTCAAAAAATAGCAGGAAAATAGTAAACTTTTGAGCTATTAAACTATTTATTTAAATATTGTAAACACACAAGAAGTAATGGTAGAATCAGTGGTGTATAATGGCGGCCATCTTCCCCTGTACAAGATATTTTATTTTTTACTTCTTATTTCTGCTCTTAATTACTCTACACTGTATATATTTCTTAATAACCACCAAAAATATGAAAATAAAAATAATGTCTATATAAAGAAAGATAAACAAGGAAAAAAAGAACGAGTTATATATAAATTTTTACCGAAATTAAAAAAAAAAGCTTTTGACCCAGCTGAAAGCGTATGTGCCAAATCACCAAATTTTCCATAAAAAAAAATATATATATATGGATTACTTTTCTTTTATCTACTTTTTTAGATGAAATATAATAAGTATATATTGAATTAGCTTTTTTTTGTATTAATATTGATGAAATAATAGGTTAAAAATAGTGAATAATATTTGTAATAATTGTTTGAGAGATTTGGCACACATCAGTCCATCATGGCGGAAGTTCAAGAATCAGACGACCAGACTTTTACATTTTCCGGCCTAATGTAAGTAATTTAAGTATTTATTAAGTAACTATAAGTCTCAATAATTCTCAGAGAAACTTTAAGTATAATTATAAGTAAGAACACTAGTGAAATAAACCCAAAAACAGATGATATAAGATGGCCTGACTGATCTGACTCTGCACCAAGAAAAGTTAATTATCCACAAACTAATTAAAAATGGGAGGGTCATCGTCAGGGGGTGGTAGTTAAGGGTGCGTCAGGGGGTGGTAGTTAAGGGTGCGTCAGGGGGTGGTGGTTAAGGGTGCGTCAGGGGGTGGTAGTTAAGTGTGCGTCAGGGGATGGTAGTTAAGGGTGCGTCAGGGGATGGTAGTTAAGGGTGCGTCAGGGGGTGGTGGTTAAGGGTGCGTCAGGGGGTGGTGGTTAAGGGTGCGTCAGGGGGTGGTGGTTAAGGGTGCGTCAGGGGGTGGTGGTTAAGGGTGCGTCAGGGGGTGGTGGTTAAGGGTGCGTCAGGGGGTGGTGGTTAAGGGTGCGTCAGGGGGTGGTAGTTAAGGGTGCGTCAGGGGGTGGTAGTTAAGGGTGCGTCAGGGGGTGGTAGTTAAGGGTGCGTCAGGGGGTGGTAGTTAAGGGTGCGTCAGGGGGTGGTAGTTAAGGGTGCGTCAGGGGGTGGTGGTTAAGGGTGCGTCAGGGGGTGGTAGTTAAGGGTGCGTCAGGGGGTGGTGGTTAAGGGTGCGTCAGGGGGTGGTGGTTAAGGGTGCGTCAGGGGGTGGTGGTTAAGGGTGCGTCAGGGGGTGGTAGTTAAGGGTGCGTCAGGGGGTGGTAGTTAAGGGTGCGTCAGGGGGTGGTAGTTAAGGGTGCGTCAGGGGGTGGTAGTTAAGGGTGCGTCAGGGGGTGGTGGTTAAGGGTGCGTCAGGGGGTGGTAGTTAAGGGTGCGTCAGGGGGTGGTAGTTAAGGGTGCGTCAGGGGGTGGTGGTTAAGGGTGCGTCAGGGGGTGGTAGTTAAGGGTGCGTCAGGGGGTGGTAGTTAAGGGTGCGTCAGGGGGTGGTGGTTAAGGGTGCGTCAGGGGGTGGTAGTTAAGGGTGCGTCAGGGGGTGGTGGTTAAGGGTGCGTCAGGGGGTGGTGGTTAAGGGTGCGTCAGGGGGTGGTGGTTAAGGGTGCGTCAGGGGGTGGTGGTTAAGGGTGCGTCAGGGGGTGGTAGTTAAGGGTGCGTCAGGGTTGATTTTGCCGCTTGCAGCGGCTACTTTATTGTGCACCCCACACTCATCCTGTGAGCGGTAGCGCAAAAGGATTACAGAGTAGGGTTTACAAAGGGTCATAATAATTAACCCCCGTTGTCAGGATATTATGGCACTGAAAGTTACACAGTATTTCATTTACATTATTTGTTTAGTTCTATACATAAAGGGTAACTTATTCACAAATGCGTGAGAACAGGCGTGTGAGGCAGTATGTCTGGCCTCACACTTTGTTATTCACATTTACGTGGGAGGTATTCAAGCACATTGCGTATTTGGTTCTGTACATGAGAACTGACATAGTTACTAAGTGCAAAAAAGTGGATACAATCTTAATATGTCGGCTATCTTGCCATTAGAGATGAAGTGTTGTGCCATTTCACACACAGTGTGCTTGGACCTGTCCCTAAAAGGTTCTATCTTCACACAGTCGAGGACGTAGTGTTCAAGTGTGTGGCCATATGTCTGGCCACACACTTTACATTTAGTTTTGTTTACATCTGCTTGAGGAACATACTGCCAAAGGTACTTATATCCTAACCTTAGTCTAGCGGTTACAACATCTTGTAATCTAGTGATCTTGTTACTTGCTCCATAAACTTGTTTCACTTGATACATCTCATCATGGTAAACTATGGATTGACTAGTGCCTGTTTGCACTTGTCTACTTGCGTCAAACTCATCAATAAGTTCTTTCCTAATTACAGTTTTAAGGGTTCTTTTTGACAGACCCAAATTGTATTCAACGGTGTCTTTGTTAGACGCGAGTTTGGCGAGGGCATCAACTCTGTCATGTTTTATGAGGCCTATGTGAGAGGGGATCCACAACAGTTTGACCCTGACACCCCGGTCAACAAGGCACGCATATTTGTGTCTGGCTTCAGAGACAAGAGCGTGACAACCTGAGTCGAGGGTACCAAGGGCAAGTAGTGAGGATAGAGAGTCAGTGATGATGAGACTGTCAGTAACAGTGGTTTCAATGAATTTAATAGCTGTGAGTATGGCAACTAATTCAGTTTGTAGAGTGGATGCCCAGTTGTTAATTCTAACTCCTTTCTCAATTATATTACCGTCAGGTTGCGTCACAACAATAGCACTTCCAGCCCTCCCACAGGCGGTGTTTAGAGACCCATCAGTGTAGATGGTCTGTGTGATATTATCATCAGTCTGTAGAGTGTGTATGTGTTCAAGAGCTCTCAATTTGGCAGTGTGTTGGAGATAAATGCTTTGTATAATTAATTTTTTAGGCGGATACGTCGGTATTGTGATATCGAAGGGAACTGTCCGCCAGGGTGGCAGGAAGCGCTGTTGTGTCTCAACTTTGTACAGGTGGTCTAGTCCAAATATCTTCATATGTGTAGCTGTAGTTTGGATCCATTTAGACTCAGTAGTCCCATGGTTCATACATTCTAGCAATTTTAAGGAAACAATGTTATCAGGATCACCACGCAGAAGCCTCAGGGCTATCATGAGGTTGACCTCAATTATTCTATCTTTAACACTGGGTATACCTAGTTCTTTCCTCATATTAAGTACTTTAGTGCTCATGGGACAGCCTAGGATAATTCTGAGGGCTTTATTTTGCATTTTCTCGAGCTTGTCAACGCCTTTCCCGTCACGAATGACCAGGGCTGGTGCGTGGTAATCTATCAGAGATCGTATATAGCCAGGGGGTGGTAGTTAAGGGTGCGTCAGGGGGTGGTGGTTAAGGGTGCGTCAGGGGGTGGTGGTTAAGGGTGCGTCAGGGGGTGGTGGTTAAGGGTGCGTCAGGGGGTGGTAGTTAAGGGTGCGTCAGGGGGTGGTAGTTAAGGGTGCGTCAGGGGGTGGTGGTTAAGGGTGCGTCAGGGGGTGGTGGTTAAGGGTGCGTCAGGGGGTGGTAGTTAAGGGTGCGTCAGG
>CAUDMG010002766.1:25000-35000 GCA_958450375.1 Homarus gammarus | reverse complement strand
TTTTCCTCCTAACTGGTGATGTGAGAACGTATCTAACTGACTCACTTAAGCTACCACACAAAGATGGATTCTCAAAGGTTCCTACGTTAAGTTTTCCTCCTAACTGGTGATGTGAGAACGTATCTAACTGACTCACTTAAGCTACCACACAAAGATGGATTCTCAAAGGTTCCTACGTTAAGTTTTCCTCCTAACTGGTGATGTGAGAACGTATCTAACTGACTCACTTAAGCTACCACACAAAGATGGATTCTCAAAGGTTCCTACGTTAAGTTTTCCTCCTAACTGGTGATGTGAGAACGTATCTAACTGACTCACTTAAGCTACCACACAAAGATGGATTCTCAAAGGTTCCTACGTTAAGTTTTCCTCCTAACTGGTGATGTGAGAACGTATCTAACTGACTCACTTAAGCTACCACACAAAGATGGATTCTCAAAGGTTCCTACGTTAAGTTTTCCTCCTAACTGGTGATGTGAGAACGTATCTAACTGACTCACTTAAGCTACCACACAAAGATGGATTCTCAAAGGTTCCTACGTTAAGTTTTCCTCCTAACTGGTGATGTGAGAACGTATCTAACTGACTCACTTAAGCTACCACACAAAGATGGATTCTCAAAGGTTCCTACGTTAAGTTTTCCTCCTAACTGGTGATGTGAGAACGTATCTAACTGACTCACTTAAGCTACCACACAAAGATGGATTCTCAAAGGTTCCTACGTTAAGTTTTCCTCCTAACTGGTGATGTGAGAACGTATCTAACTGACTCACTTAAGCTACCACACAAAGATGGATTCTCAAAGGTTCCTACGTTAAGTTTTCCTCCTAACTGGTGATGTGAGAACGTATCTAACTGACTCACTTAAGCTACCACACAAAGATGGATTCTCAAAGGTTCCTACGTTAAGTTTTCCTCCTAACTGGTGATGTGAGAACGTATCTAACTGACTCACTTAAGCTACCACACAAAGATGGATTCTCAAAGGTTCCTACGTTAAGTTTTCCTCCTAACTGGTGATGTGAGAACGTATCTAACTGACTCACTTAAGCTACCACACAAAGATGGATTCTCAAAGGTTCCTACGTTAAGTTTTCCTCCTAACTGGTGATGTGAGAACGTATCTAACTGACTCACTTAAGCTACCACACAAAGATGGATTCTCAAAGGTTCCTACGTTAAGTTTTCCTCCTAACTGGTGATGTGAGAACGTATCTAACTGACTCACTTAAGCTACCACACAAAGATGGATTCTCAAAGGTTCCTACGTTAAGTTTTCCTCCTAACTGGTGATGTGAGAACGTATCTAACTGACTCACTTAAGCTACCACACAAAGATGGATTCTCAAAGGTTCCTACGTTAAGTTTTCCTCCTAACTGGTGATGTGAGAACGTATCTAACTGACTCACTTAAGCTACCACACAAAGATGGATTCTCAAAGGTTCCTACGTTAAGTTTTCCTCCTAACTGGTGATGTGAGAACGTATCTAACTGACTCACTTAAGCTACCACACAAAGATGGATTCTCAAAGGTTCCTACGTTAAGTTTTCCTCCTAACTGGTGATGTGAGAACGTATCTAACTGACTCACTTAAGCTACCACACAAAGATGGATTCTCAAAGGTTCCTACGTTAAGTTTTCCTCCTAACTGGTGATGTGAGAACGTATCTAACTGACTCACTTAAGCTACCACACAAAGATGGATTCTCAAAGGTTCCTACGTTAAGTTTTCCTCCTAACTGGTGATGTGAGAACGTATCTAACTGACTCACTTAAGCTACCACACAAAGATGGATTCTCAAAGGTTCCTACGTTAAGTTTTCCTCCTAACTGGTGATGTGAGAACGTATCTAACTGACTCACTTAAGCTACCACACAAAGATGGATTCTCAAAGGTTCCTACGTTAAGTTTTCCTCCTAACTGGTGATGTGAGAACGTATCTAACTGACTCACTTAAGCTACCACACAAAGATGGATTCTCAAAGGTTCCTACGTTAAGTTTTCCTCCTAACTGGTGATGTGAGAACGTATCTAACTGACTCACTTAAGCTACCACACAAAGATGGATTCTCAAAGGTTCCTACGTTAAGTTTTCCTCCTAACTGGTGATGTGAGAACGTATCTAACTGACTCACTTAAGCTACCACACAAAGATGGATTCTCAAAGGTTCCTACGTTAAGTTTTCCTCCTAACTGGTGATGTGAGAACGTATCTAACTGACTCACTTAAGCTACCACACAAAGATGGATTCTCAAAGGTTCCTACGTTAAGTTTTCCTCCTAACTGGTGATGTGAGAACGTATCTAACTGACTCACTTAAGCTACCACACAAAGATGGATTCTCAAAGGTTCCT
Source organism: Homarus gammarus (assembly GCA_958450375.1). Classification (NCBI taxonomy): domain Eukaryota; kingdom Metazoa; phylum Arthropoda; class Malacostraca; order Decapoda; family Nephropidae; genus Homarus; species Homarus gammarus. The sequence continues at coordinate 32,642 of CAUDMG010002766.1, read as the reverse complement.
ACGTTAAGTTTTCCTCCTAACTGGTGATGTGAGAACGTATCTAACTGACTCACTTAAGCTACCACACAAAGATGGATTCTCAAAGGTTCCTACGTTAAGTTTTCCTCCTAACTGGTGATGTGAGAACGTATCTAACTGACTCACTTAAGCTACCACACAAAGATGGATTCTCAAAGGTTCCTACGTTAAGTTTTCCTCCTAACTGGTGATGTGAGAACGTATCTAACTGACTCACTTAAGCTACCACACAAAGATGGATTCTCAAAGGTTCCTACGTTAAGTTTTCCTCCTAACTGGTGATGTGAGAACGTATCTAACTGACTCACTTAAGCTACCACACAAAGATGGATTCTCAAAGGTTCCTACGTTAAGTTTTCCTCCTAACTGGTGATGTGAGAACGTATCTAACTGACTCACTTAAGCTACCACACAAAGATGGATTCTCAAAGGTTCCTACGTTAAGTTTTCCTCCTAACTGGTGATGTGGGAACGTATCTAACTGATAAATTATTTAACGTGGGAAACTTTAACAACACCTCAACGTCATATCTTGATGCCAAAGGGTAATATGTCTCAAAATTACACTAGAAATTAATGACAGTTAAATAATAACGGTGAAAAATAACTAAATTTCCCGCTATTTTCAACTGTATGTGAAGCCCTGCATTGTACATCACATTCTCGACTTTATAGCATGGTAGCATAAGAACCCAAATCCCTCGAGTGATATTTGTACTATTTCTTTAACTTGTATATTAACTGTGTAGGTGTTTAAATGTTACTTAGATATTATATAAAGATGTGGTAGTGTTCGTTATGGTTAGATAGAAAGGTAGAGAGGGTTAAATAAGCGTAATGTGGAGGCGGTTGTATCGAACTCAGAGCAAGTGTGTGTCAGAGTATCGTCTGCGCAGTTGGTTCCAATAATGCACACAGCTTTACAACTGTCAAACATAAACACCTTAAATAACCCCACTAAACAAATAATCTATAGAATATTATAACCTAGAATAATTATAAATATTATAAACATATATTCCACATTAGATAGAGAGTATATAAGTGTTTTATGAATGTTTTGTATGCGTGACGTCATTAGTATGAGGGAGGTTCTTGGGAGCGCGCGCAGAGCTTCTAGTGAGCGTGAGACAGCTGGCCTGGGCGGTTACAGGGCGAGCTACCGATGATGCTGTCAGTAGCTGTCTACCCCTAAAATAGCCTTCTAAGGAGAGTAATGATAATAATTAGTGACCCTTACGATATATGGAGTACCGATGAAAGTGAATCCTGGATTATAAAGGTCAACCATGAAGAAATTTACCCTGAAGCATGTGTTTGATGGGTTTCGCTCTACAGTGCAGCAACCAACAGCTAAACCCGAGCAGATATCTGTAGTTGAGACGCTGGTGCAGGAGAACTTTCAGGTGGCTAAGGTAAGGTGAGGGGTGAGGGGTGACGTGTGAGGGGTGAGGGGTGAGGGGTGACCTGTGAGGGGTGACCTGTGGGGGGTGAGGGGTGACCTGTGAGGGGTGACCTGTGACCTGTGAGGGGTGACCTGTGAGGGGTGACGTGTGAGGGGTGACGTGTGAGGGGTGACGTGTGGAGGGTGACGTGTGAGGGGTGACGTGTGGGGGGTGACCTGTGAGGGGTGACGTGTGAGGGGTGACGTGTGAGGGGTGACCTGTGAGGGGTGACGTGTGAGGGGTGACGTGAGGGGTGACCTGTGAGGGGTGAGGGGTAACGTGTGAGGGGTGACGTGTGAGGGGTGACGTGTGAGGGGTGACGTGTGTGGGGTGACGTGTGAGGGGTGAGGGGTGACCTGTGAGGGGTGACCTGTGAGGGGTGACGTGTGAGGGGTGACGTGTGGGGGGTGACGTGTGAGGGGTGACGTGTGAGGGGTGACGTGTGAGGGGTGACGTGAGGGGTGACCTGTGAGGGGTGAGGGGTGACGTGTGAGGGGTGACCTGTGGGGGGTGACCTGTGGGATGACCTGTGAGGGGTGACGTGTGGGGGGTGACGTGTGAGGGGTGACGTGTGAGGGGTGACGTGTGGGGGGTGACGTGTGAGGGGTGACCTGTGAGGGGTGACGTGTGGGGGGTGACGTGTGGGGGGTGACGTGTGAGGGGTGACCTGTGAGGGGTGACGTGTGGGGGGTGACGTGTGAGGGGTGACGTGTGAGGGGTGACGTGTGAGGGGTGACGTGTGAGGGGTGACGTGTGGGGGGTGACGTGTGAGGGGTGACGTGTGAGGGGTGACCTGTGAGGGGTGACCTGTGAGGGGGTGAGGGGTGACCTGTGAGGGGTGGCGTGTGAGGGGTGACCTGTGAGGGGTGACGTGTGAGGGGTGACCTGTGAGGGGTGACCTGTGAGGGGTAACGTGTGAGGGGTGACCTGTGAGGGGTGACGTGAGGGGTGACGTGTGAGGGGTGACGTGTGAGGGGTGACCTGTGAGGGGTAACCTGTGAGGGGTGACCTGTGAGGGGTAACCTGTGAGGGGTGACCTGTGAGGGGTGACCTGTGAGGGGTGACCTGTGGGGGGTGACCTGTGAGGGGTGACCTGTGAGGGGTGACGTGTGAGGGGTGACCTGTGAGGGGTAACGTGTGAGGGGTGACCTGTGAGGGGTGACGTGTGGGGGGACGTGTGAGGGGTGACCTGTGGGGGGTGACGTGTGAGGGGTGACCTGTGAGGGGTGACCTGTGAGGGGTAACGTGAGGGGTGACCTGTGACGTGTGAGGGTTGACCTGTGAGGGGTGACCTGTGAGAGGTAACGTGAGGGGTGACGTGAGGGGTGACGTGTGAAGGGTAACGAGGGGTGACGTGAGGGGTGACGTGTTTGTGATATCGTCTGTCTTTCTGTCTGTCTGTCTGCCTGTATGTCTCTGTCTGTCTGTCTGTTTCTTTGTTTGCTGTCTGTCTGTCTTTCTGTCTCTGCTGTCTGCTTCTTTGTTTGCTGTCTGTCTTTCTGTCTATGTATGCCTGTTTTCTGTCTGTCTGTCTGTCTGCTGTCTGTTTCTTTGTTTGCTGTCTGTCTGTCTTTCTGTCTATGTATGCCTGTTTTCTGTCTGTCTGTCTGTCTGCTGTCTGTTTCTTTGTTTGCTGTCTGTCTGTCTTTCTGTCTATGTATGCCTGTTTTCTGTCTGTCTGTCTCTCTGCTGTCTGTTTCTTTGTTTGCTGTCTGTCTTTCTGTCTATGTATGCCTGTTTTCTGTCTGTCTGTCTGCTGTCTGTTTCTTTGTTTGCTGTCTGTCTGTCTTTCTGTCTATGTATGCCTGTTTTCTGTCTGTCTGTCTGTCTGCTGTCTGTTTCTTTGTTTGCTGTCTGTCTGTCTTTCTGTCTATGTATGCCTGTTTTCTGTCTGTTTCTTTGTTTGCTGTCTGTCTGTCTTTCTGTCTACGTATGCCTGTTTTCTGTCTGTCTGTCTGTCTGCTGTCTGTTTCTTTGTTTGCTGTCTGTCTGTGCTGTCTGTGTCTGTCTGTCTGTCTAGCTATTTAACAGACAGACAGACATATTTGTTCTCCCTCAGTTTTATCTAAAGTAAAGTGAGGGAAGAGGTGTGTGTGTGTGTGTGTGTGTGTGTGTATGTATGTATGTATGTATGTATAAATAATAATAATAATAATAATTAACGGGTTATTGAAAGAGCTTGGCAGCCAGAGGCTGAAAATATACAGTTACATATTTGGGGAATGGGTTACGAATTACAAATAATATACAAGTAACATAAGTGACACAAATAAGACATATAATAACTAGATGGGGAAAAGCTCAAACTACAGTTCATTTCAACATAGTGACAGTGCAAGAAGTAGTGTTTACTGGAAGTGAATACACTGGTTTATTACAAGTTATTGATAATTTTTACAATGGTTGGGACTGGGCTGTTCTTATAGCGATCAGTTCGTGCTCGTATGGGCTGGATGCGGTTGTGGTGTCGAACAGCAATTCTCGGACAAGGGATCTCAGGTGGTAGTAGGAGCCGGTGTCGGGGATGGTGTAGAAGCTTCTTACCAAATTTGCAGATGAGGTCGTGGTGATGGTCAGTGAGAGCTGAGTGGGTCAGTGTGTTGAGCGCTTCTTGAGTAGGAAGGGGAGAGAATAATCTTGCATGCCCTCTTTTGCACTTTTTCTAGGTGTTTACGTTGTGTGGCATTTAGGGAGGAAGACCAGGTGGGGGAGGCATAGGTGAGCTTGGGAAGTATGAATGTTGTGTAAACACTGAGGAGCTCGGGGGCAGGAACTCCGAGGGACTTGAGTCGGCGGAGGAGGTGGAGACGGAAACTGGAGGATTTGATAACTTCACTGACGTGTGGTTTCCAATTTAGTTTGTTGTCTATGGTGACGCCGAGGAGCTTCGTGGAATCTACAACCTGGAGTGTGTTGGGACCTAGAGTAATGGAAGGAGGTGGGACAATGTCGGAGGAGAGGTTGATGTGCATAACCATGGTCTTGGTATGGTTGATGGTGACATGGTTGTTTGTGCCTCAGTTTTGGAGACTGTTCAATAAATCCTGAAGGGCGGTATAGTTGGGAGTAGAACTGTTGACGCTGATCCCAGTGGTGGAGTCGTCGACATATTTCCAGCGAGCAGGGGCTTCTCTTAGGGCATCATTGATGAGCATAAGGAAGCAGAGTGGTCCCATCTTGGTGCCTTGGGGGACGCCACAGGTGAGTGACTGAAAGGTGGAGACAGCCCCTCGGAAGCGTACAGCTTGGCGTCGGTCACTGAGGAAGTCTGTAAGCCATGGTATAAGACTTCTCCGAAGCCCGAGGTCAATAGCTTTGTTGATGACTAAATTGTGGTGTACTAGGTCGAACGCTTTAGTGAAATCAATGAAGGCGACAGCTACAGACGTATGTGTGTGTGTGTATGTATGTATGTATGTGATTATGTGCATGTTGTGTGAGGTGTGTCTGTATGTATGTGTGGCGACCTGTGGTGTAATGGTCAGCATGCTCTCCTAGCAAGCAAGTGGTCCAGGGTTCGATTCCCGGGCAGGATGAAACTATGGGCAAGTTTCTTTACGCCATTTGCCTCTGTCTACCCAGCAGTAATTGGGGACCTGGATGTTAATCGATTTGCGGATCGTGTTCCGGGGTAATGGTTAGCCAGTGCAGTTGGTGAGTTGTCCGGCCTTCTCGGACTGTTCCTTGACACTGGGTCATGCAGCTTGTTAACTCAGGGTGTGGTTGTTGTGTTGGTGACAGCTTCTACACCTTAAACACTGGGTCATGCAGCTCGTTAACTCAGGGTGTGGTTGTTGTGTTGGTGACAGCTTCTACACCTTAAACACTGGGTCATGCAGCTCGTTAACTCAGGGTGTGGGTTGTTGTGTTGGTGACAGCTTCTACACCTTAAACACTGGGTCATGCAGCTCGTTAACTCAGGGTGTGGTTGTTGTGTTGGTGACAGCTTCTACACCTTAAACACTGGGTCATGCAGCTCGTTAACTCAGGGTGTGGTTGTTGTGTTGGCGACAGCTTCTACACCTTAAACACTGGGTCATGCAGCTCGTTAACTCAGGGTGTGGTTGTTGTGTTGGTGACAGCTTCTACACCTTAAACACTGGGTCATGCAGCTCGTTAACTCAGGGTGTGGTTGTTGTGTTGGTGACAGCTTCTACACCTTAAACACTGGGTCATGCAGCTCGTTAACTCAGGGTGTGGTTGTTGTGTTGGTGACAGCTTCTACAACTTAAACACTGGGTCATGCAGCTCGTTAACTCAGGGTGTGGTTGTTGTGTTGGTGACAGCTTCTACACCTTAAACACTGGGTCATGCAGCTCGTTAACTCAGGGTGTGGTTGTTGTGTTGGTGACAGCTTCTACACCTTAAACACTGGGTCATGCAGCTCGTTAACTCAGGGGCTTCCGTTATAATTGTATATATGTACCAACTAAACAACATTAAGAAATAATAACCTTTTACGTATTTCATTAATTAGTGTCATTTAAAAGTTTTGTTTATGTGTCGAAGTCATCGTGGGTAGTCAATGTCTTCAGTGTACTGGCTTTAGACGTCTAAGATGAGGTTGGAAGTGGCTGTTTAGTAAGAATTCGTTTATTTGAGGACTTGTTGTCACTTAATTAGGTTATTTATAAGTATTAAGTAACGTAGAATTTAGGTTTATTGAGTAGGATATAAATAATACTAAAAAAATTGAATTTGATAACAGAATTTCGTATATATGCTTCGACATCTACTACGTTCCTAATCAATTACCTACAGCTCCCCATTACGATGTAACACGTAATTATTATATTTAACTAATTATTAATATTACCATCCATGACATAAACGAGAAATCATCATGATTATAGTCACCTTGCGGGGAATATTTACACATCTAAGGTCATATTGGGAAATTTCTCGCCCCCCCTTATGGTAGCTATGGCCTGGACGTTATACAGTACAGTAGTATATATTTAAATGTTAATCTAGCGGCTATATTGGATTTTAATCTATGGTTCATGAGGACGATGACTACCCCTTGATGACTGAAATTCCTGGATTATGATGGTTTAACCCCCTTTAGTATGATGATTTAACCCTTTGAGAATCCATCTTTGTGTGGTAGCTTAAGTGAGTCAGTTAGATACGTTCTCACATCACCAGTTAGAAGGAAAACTTAACGTAGGAACCTTTGAGAATCCATCTTTGTGTGGTAGCTGAGGTGAGTCAGTTAGATACGTTCTCACATCACCAGTTAGGAGGAAAACTTAACGTAGGAACCTTTGAGAATCCATCTTTGTGTGGTAGCTTAAGTGAGTCAGTTAGATACGTTCTCACATCACCAGTTAGGAGGAAAACTTAACGTAGGAACCTTTGAGAATCCATCCTTGTGTTTCTCTATTCACAAAAGTCTTAGAAAATTACTGAAGAAAATTGAGGCAAAGTCGCCATTACAGATGTCTTAAAATAACTTAGGATTAATTATATTCTTTTTCCTGTAAATTTATCTTTGTATATTTTGGTATTTCTTGGGATAATATTATTCAACCTAACCTAACCTAACCTAACCTAACCTAACCTAACCACTCATAACATAACCTAACCTAACCTTGTCATCTCTATATAGTTCGTTAAACGGGGGAGGTTCATATAAGAGACCCTTGATATAACGGACTTCTTTCCATCTAGTCCGTTAAAGAGATTTTTCACATAACAGACCCCTTGATATAACGGATTTCTTTCCATCTAGTCCGTTAAAGAGATTTTTCACATAACAGACCCCTTGATATAACGGATTTCTTTCCATCTAGTCCGTTAAAGAGATTTTTCACATAACAGACCCTTAATATAGCGGATTTCTTTCCATAAAGTCCGTTAGAAGCGTCAATGAGTAGATATTGTATGACTGTATGATTGTTAATAGTGTATGACTGTATGATCTATGAGTGTATGATCTATGAGTGTATGACATGCGTGTATAATTCTTCAATATACAAGTGTTGTAGTTTTGTAAGACTTAGTGATGCAGATAGAGTTTAACTGGGGGGGGAGGGTGTGAGAGAGAGAGAGAGAGAGAGAGAGAGAGAGAGAGAGTGGTACATTTTCTATGGATTAGCGAGGGTGGATTAAGCAAGGGTGAGAAAGATTAGTGGGAGGATTAAACCTGCTGCTGATTAACTTAGGGAAAGAGGTCA
>CAUDMG010002766.1:12500-20000 GCA_958450375.1 Homarus gammarus | reverse complement strand
AATTATTCAGGTAAATTAATTAGATTCAGATAATTATTTTTTTTCAGGTAAATTAATTAGATTCAGATAATTATTTTTTTTCAGGTAAATTAATTAGATTCAGATAATTATTTTTTTTCAGGTAAATTAATTAGATTCAGATAATTATTTTTTTTCAGGTAAATTAATTAGATTCAGATAATTATTTTTTTTCAGGTAAATTAATTAGATTCAGATAATTATTTTTTTTCAGGTAAATTAATTAGATTCAGGTAATTATTTTTTTCTCAGGTAAATTAATTAGATTCAGATAATTTCGATGATAGGATTAATTATTATTTTCTTGTTATATTTTATATAATTATTTGATGTATATATAATTATTAGGCGTTTATCTTCTATGTATATATGGTAATTTAAATTAATTATTCTCAGTAATTATATATTTAGGTATATTTTGTTGATGCTGGTATGTCATAATTAGTCCTTATCTATGTTTAATTATATGTGATTAAATAGACGTATATATGTACTGTGTGTGTGTGTGTTGCGGTGGCTAAGTGGACACAACGCTTATATCTTGTCCTAAGGGTCACTGGTTTGATCCCGGGGGCACCTATAGTCAACCCAGGTGTGAATGGGTACCTGTCTCTACCATTGAGGAAGTGTAGGTGGTCGAGTACAGTGTCTGACAGAGACAGGTTGATTGGCCAAACAGACAGACAGACGGTAGACACAGGTGTTTGGGACACATTGATTGGATGGGTAGCAGAAGGGGCGGGGCTTAGTATCTTTAGCATCAACATCATAACCAATCACCTTCCATGAATTGTAATAGGGATGGAGCTTAGTCGATACCAGCAACCAATCAACATTCAGAAATTGTAATGTGGGTGGAGCTTAGTCGATACCAGCAACCAATCAACATTCAGGAATTGTAATGTGGGTGGAGCTCAGACGATGTCACGATACCAGCCACCAATCAAACATCCTGGAATTGTAATATGGGCGGAGTCTATTCGGTACCAACAACTAATCAACATTCAGGAATTGTAATATGGGCGGAGATTAGTCGATGCCAACAACCAATCAAAACACAGGAATTGTAATGTGGGTGGAGCTTAGTACCCATAGTAACTAACAACCAATGAGCTTCAACGCTAGAGACAAACAATCAAAAGTGGGAGGGGCGTATTCAATACCCTAATATTCAGCAACCAATCAAAAGCCGCCAATACCAATGAGGGCGTGGCTTAGAGAGCAATTGGGTCCTCATATCAGAGAGCAGTTAGTGAGGTAATGAGTGGTTAGTTTAGGCTAGGTTAGGTTAGGTTAGAACAGGGTAGTTTAGATTAGGTTAGGTGAAGTAATGAATGGTTGGCTAATCAATTATTTGTACCCAGATAAGACACTTTCACTGACTTTCTCTCAATAATGTATAAAATAGAAAGTATTTTGCACTTTCTCTTGGCAAGACACTAAGGAAAGTTGGACAAGTGGTGGAGACTGTCCAGACTGGCGAAAAGAAAGTTATGAGGAGGAAGGCTGACTGAGAAAAGACAGTTTGGAGGAAGATTTTAACGTAGGAACCTTTGAGAATCCATCTTTGTGTGGTAGCTTAAGTGAGTCAGTTAGATACGTTCTCACATCACCAGTTAGGAGGAAAACTTAACGTAGGAACCTTTGAGAATCCATCTTTGTGTGGTAGCTTAAGTGAGTCAGTTAGATACGTTCTCACATCACCAGTTAGGAGGAAAACTTAACGTAGGAACCTTTGAGAATCCATCTTTGTGTGGTAGCTTAAGTGAGTCAGTTAGATACGTTCTCACATCACCAGTTAGGAGGAAAACTTAACGTAGGAACCTTTGAGAATCCATCTTTGTGTGGTAGCTTAAGTGAGTCAGTTAGATACGTTCTCACATCACCAGTTAGAAGGAAAACTTAACGTAGGAACCTTTGAGAATCCATCTTTGTGTGGTAGCTTAAGTGAGTCAGTTAGATACGTTCTCACATCACCAGTTAGGAGGAAAACTTAACGTAGGAACCTTTGAGAATCCATCTTTGTGTGGTAGCTTAAGTGAGTCAGTTAGATACGTTCTCACATCACCAGTTAGGAGGAAAGCTTAACGTAGGAACCTTTGAGAATCCATCTTTGTGTGGTAGTTTAAGTGAGACAGTTAGATACGTTCTCACATCACCAGTTAGAAGGAAAACTTAACGTAGGAACCTTTGAGAATCCATCTTTGTGTGGTAGCTTGAGTGAGTCAGTTAGATACGTTCTCACATCACCAGTTAGGAGGAAAACTTAACGTAGGAACCTTTGAGAATCCATCTTTGTGTGGTAGATTAAGTGAGTCAGTTAGATACGTTCTCACATCACCAGTTAGGAGGAAAACTTAACGTAGGAACCTTTGAGAATCCATCTTTGTGTGGTAGCTTAAGTGAGTCAGTTAGATACGTTCTCACATCACCAGTTAGGAGGAAAACTTAACGTAGGAACCTTTGAGAATCCATCTTTGTGTGGTAGCTTAAGTGAGTCAGTTAGATACGTTCTCACATCACCAGTTAGGAGGAAAACTTAACGTAGGAACCTTTGAGAATCCATCTTTGTGTGGTAGCTTAAGTGAGTCAGTTAGATACCTTCTCACATCACCAGTTAGAAGGAAAACTTAACGTAGGAACCTTTGAGAATCCATCTTTGTGTGGTAGCTTAAGTGAGTCAGTTAGATACGTTCTTACATCACCAGTTAGGAGGAAAACTTGACGTAGGAACCTTTGAGAATCCATCTTTGTGTGGTAGCTTAAGTTTGTCAGTTAGATACGTTCTCACATCACCAGTTAGGAGGAAAACTTAACGTAGGAACCTTTGAGAATCCATCTTTGTGTGGTAGCTTAAGTGAGTCAGTTAGATACGTTCTCACATCACCAGTTAGGAGGAAAACTTAACGTAGGATCCCTAAGAAATAAATCCTACTGTTGTCAGTTGGTATCCTGATGTTTCCCAGTTGAAAAAGATCCTAGATCCTTCGGTGTTATCAAGCTGCCTCGCGGACTCCTATTGATCCGCAGGTGAGACCACCCTTCGCTAGGAATTTTGCGATCGCTTGGCAAGGAATAAAGTCCTTCGTTGTGACGGCGTTGTGAGCACGTCTCTTGGAATCCTACAGTTCCTCTCTCTCATTCCCCCAACGAGATCCTAGGACATCGTGTTGGCCAAGCTAGGAGAAAGACTATAGGACTCTCCACGTTCCCTTCTGAAAGGATCCTTCCCTCCCATGACATCCTACGTAGGACCTGAGGAATACCTTCAGGGTATGATCATAATATCATCCCTAATCCTACATCTCAAAGGTCCTACACTCACGGTGCCCTATGAAGGACTTTTGTTATAGATCCTTAAAGTATAAATGCCTTCTCTCCCTCCTTCCCTCCCTCCTTCTCCCCCCCTCCTCCCTCAATGATAAGCCTATAGGCCTATTCAACAACTTTTCTCACTTAATTGTAGAAGACAACACATTAGGTGGTGGTGGTTGTTGTGGTGGTGGTGGTGGTTGTGGTGGTGGTGGTGGTTGTTGTTGTGGTGGTGGTGGTGGTTGTTGTTTTTTTGTTATTATTATTATTATTATTATCATTATTATTATTATTATTTATTTTACTATTACTACTACTAATAAAATCATCCATGCCACTAACAGAGAGAGATATAACACAACACCCATGTTCATTGATAAGACCCTTAGATAAAGTGTCTAGTTGGGTAACAGATGTGAGGTAGATACTGAACTCTAATCTCTGTCTCTCTGTGTCTGTCTGTATGTCTTTTTTGTGTCTGTCTGTATGTCTTTTTTGTGTCTGTTTGTCTTTGCTGTGTTTATTTTGATTTGGTTTATCTAATCATCTGTTAGTTGACTACGACACATGTACACAAATGCACAAACATACATACATACACACATACACATGCATTACTTACACAAACATACATACATGCACTATACTTACACAGACATACATATACACACACATATACACTACACTTACACAAACATACATACATACATATACACATACACATGCAGTACACTTACACAAACATACATACACACACACACACACACACACACACACACACACACACATGGTCGAAACTCCCATGCCTTACCTGTGTTAATTGCGTCTTACCGTTCAGGTGTATGAATGCGGGCGCCTCTATACACGTTTCTGTATGATGCTATAATGATTGTAAGGCTTAAGGTGTATGTGTGGGGGGGTAGGGTGTGTGTGGGGGGGGGTAGTGTGTGTGGGGGGTAGTGTGTATGGTGGGTGTAGTGTGTGTGTGAGGGGGGTAGTGTGTATGGTGGGTGTAGTGTGTGTGTGTGGGGGGGTAGTGTGTGTGTGTGTGTGGGGGGTGTAGTGTGTGTGTGTGGGGGTGTAGTGTGTGTGTGTGGGGGGTGTAGTGTGTGTGTGTGTGGGGGGTGTAGTGTGTGTGTGTGTGGGGGGGGTAGTGTGTGTGGGGGGTAGTGTGTGTGGTGGGTGTAGTGTGTGTGTGTGGGGGGTAGTGTGTGTGTAGTGTGTGTGGGGTGTAGTGTGTGTGTGGGGGGTAGTGTGTGTGTGTGGGAGGGGTAGTGTGTGTGTGTGGGGGGTGTAGTGTGTGTGTGGGGGGGTAGTGTGTATGGCGGGTGTAGTGTGTGTGTGGGGGGTGTAGTGTGTGTGTGTGGGAGGGGTAGTGTGTGTGTGGGAGGGGTAGTGTGTGTGTGGGGGGGGTAGTGTGTATGGTGGGTATAGTGTGTGTGTGGGAGGGGTAGTGTGTGTGTGGGGGGTGTAGTGTGTGTGTGTGTGGGGGGTAGTGTGTGTGTGGGGGGTGTAGTGTGTGTGGGGAGGTAGTGTGTATGGTGGGTGTAGTGTGTGTGTGTTGGGGGTAGTGTGTATGGTGGGTATAGTGTGTGTGTGGGGGGGGTAGTGTGTGTGTGTGGGGGGGGTAGTGTGTGTGGGGGGGGTAGTGTGTGTGTGTGGGGGGGTAGTGTGTGTGTGGGGGGTAGTGTGTATGGTGGGTGTAGTGTGTGTGTGTGGGGGGGGGTAGTGTGTGTGTGTGTGTGTGTGAGTGTGTGTGTGTGGGAGGGGTAGTGTGTGTGGGGGGGTGTAGTGTGTGTGTGTGGGGGGTGTAGTGTGTGTGTGTGGGAGGGGTAGTGTGTGTGTGGGTGGGGTGTAGTGTGTGTGTGTGTGTGTGTGGGAGGGGTAGTGTGTGTGGGGGGGGTGTAGTGTGTGTGTGTGGGGGGTGTAGTGTGTGTGTGGGGGGGGTGTAGTGTGTGTGTGTGGGGGGGGGTGTAGTGTGTGTGTGTGTGGGAGGGGTAGTGTGTGTGTGGGGGGGTGTAGTGTGTGTGTGTGTGTGTGCAGTATTTATGTATGTATGTGTGTGTGCATCTGTATATATGTACGTACGTGTGTATGTATATATGTGTGTGTGTACGTGTGTGTATGTACGTGTGTGTGTAGTTGACAACCTCACACACCGCCACCACGAGAAGGATCAATACTGAGCTGACACACACTTTCTCTACTGTACCTCGCTGTACCGTCCTGCTGTACCCCGCTGTACCGTCCTGCTGTACCCCGCTGTAGGTTAGGTTAGGTTAGTGTGGAGACGTTGTTGTGGTGGTGATTGTTGTTGTTATTATTGTTGTTTTTGTGGTGGTGGTGGCTGTTGTTGTTTTTGTTGTTGTTATTGAGTGAGTGTGTGTGTGTGTGTGTGTGTGTGTGTGTGTGTGTGTGTGGCTATGTTTGTGTACATGTGTGTATATACCTGTATATTCGCCTGTGTATGTACGTGTGTATGTATGTATGTAACTACTTGAACTCGTAATAAACAATTTAACGCAAATTAATGAACAAGTTAAATTAAATTATACCTAACCTAACCTAACCTAAGTATTGACCTTGAATAACCTTTGAGCTATAGAGAGTCATTTAAGGTCACGTTGTTCGTGTGGTAGTTATTGATGACCTCTTGTGACCTATGACGTCTGGAGCACCATAAGAAAGGTCAAATTAGAATTGAGTTGGTTTGACCTCAATTTATTTTGACCTTTGACCTCCAATTGTTTGTCTTGTGTTGCTGGGGATGTCTGTATGTTTGTTAGGGGACTACTACTACTACTACTACTGCTACTACTACTACTACTACTACTACTACTACTACTACTACTACTACTACTACTACTTTGTTTTTTTTTATTGGCCTCCAGCCTCCCCCAATAGCCACACCTTCGCCACCATTTTATTACCTTAATATTAAATATCTTAATACATAAGTAGCTACCCTAGCTGTGTTGAGTTAGTTGAGCCGCAGATCTATGGGGCATTCAGTGACTGTAGCCTCATAGTCAATATCTGCAACTGTTGTCGGCTTTGGGGCCGATGTTCTCGTTCCCCTGAGGCAGAGCAAAGCCGACCTAAGGAGAGAGAAGGACAGTCATCCAGGCTGTGACATAACTTGTGGGCTGCTGCTTCTGTTCGGAGATCACCTCCGCGAGTCTGGCGTAGAAACATCTTGCACTTGGTCCCATCCCACCAGAGGTTGTGAACACTAGAGGAGTGAAGCTGCCTTGATCAACGTTCTCAATTCTCTCCCCGTATGCCCTTATCTTGTCGTTCTCGTTCCTCCTGTGTGCAGCATCGAGAGCTAAGTTACGGTGACATGCGGCCATGGGATCAAAAACCCTGATGTCGAAGAAGGCTCCCTGTCCCGGCGTCCAGAATCCTCGAGCACTGACGTCAACACGGGCTTCGTTGGATGTGTTTGAAGTCCTATGACGGAGGTTCTCACCGTCCAGTTGAAGGAGGGTCGGTTCTACCATGACATCACGACAGATTTCCTTCAACATATTTGCTGTGAGGTCCCTTACTTCGTCATGCCTCATGCATATGAAGCCCCCTTTCTTGCACACCATGGCGTGATCGACGTGATAGGAAGAGCCACACACTCATTGGGAGGGCAAACCTTCTACTGTGCCTACTACTACTACTACTACTACTACTACTACTACTACTACTACTACTACTACTACTACTACTATCACCATTACTACTACTATTACTACACAACCAACATTACTATAACCACCAACCACCATCACTACCACAATCATTACTACAACCACCACCTTCACTACCACTATCAACCACCATTACCACCACTACCATCACTATCACTACCTATTAAATATTATAAGGTTCTGATTGGCCGTTGTCACATCAATCTTGACTCTTATTGGTCCATTAACACCCTCAGCGCTTTTTACTGAATTCTCATTGGTCAGATACCACACTGGAGAGCTATACGTGTGTTTTTATTGGTCAGTTATCACAGGTAATATTCCCGCGGTCTTATTGGTTGGTTTACACAGCTAGTGGCCATCCTGGGATTTTCATTGGCCCCCTCATGTGAGAGACCGTCGTTAGCTGAGTTCTCATTGGTCCGTTAACACACGGTATAATTGATACAAGGTTTTCATTGGCTCTCCC
>CAUDMG010002766.1:0-5000 GCA_958450375.1 Homarus gammarus | reverse complement strand
CCGTTCCTTTCCTAAATGAAATAGTAACTTCTGGCGAGAACTTGTTGATATTCCCGTGGGGAGGAGGGTTCAGGGGAGGGGCTGGTATGGGCCAACATAACAGTTGACCTGGCTGCTCCGAGAGGAGCGCCAGGTACGTCTTGACCCTTCCGTGGTCAAGGATGTGTGTGTGTGTGTGCGCGCGCGCGCGTGTGTGTGTGTGTGTGTGGGGGGGGGGGGGGGAAGAACACCAACAACCACTGAGACACGAATTCCATCCTTGTGTTTTGTCAGAGAGAGAGAGAGAGAGAGAGAGAGAGAGACACAAACAAACAGAGAGACAGAGAGACAGTGTAAAAAATGAAAGAAAAACACATGTAAGTGTGTGTAAACAAGAGAGGTCTGTGTGTAAGTGTGTGTAAACAAGAGAGGTCTGTGTAAACATGAGAGAGAGAGAGAGAGAGAGAGAGAGAGAGAGAGAGTACACACATTCATTCATCTGTTCGCCAAGAAAGTTTTAATTTCTTTTACTTCTTTTTTCAACATTACAGACAGAAGTAATCAATATGGTGGCCATGGAATGTATTGTGGCCATACAGTGTGGCCATGGAATGTATTGTGGCCATACAGTGTGGCCATGGAATGTATTGTGGCCATGGAATTTATTGTGGCCATACAGTGTGGCCACTTATATTGTGGCCCTGGAGTGTACCCTCATACAGTGTGGCTATATACTTTGGGTATATGATGTGGCCATATAGTGTGGCCATGATTTTGGCCTTGCGTTCGTTGTCAATGGAAATATTATGCATACTGTTGTAGATGATGCCTCTCTCTCTCTCTCTCTCTCTCTCTCTCTCTCTCTCTCTCTCTCTCTCTCTCTCTCTCTCTCTCTCAAATTTAAGCTTTATTCTTAGGCTAAGTTAAGTTAGGTTAGGTCAGGTCAGGTCAGGTCAGGTTAGGTTAGGTTAGGTTAGGTTAGGTTAGGTCAGGTCAGGTCAGGTTAGGTTAGGTCAGGTCAGGTCAGGTCAGGTTAGGTCAGGTTAGGTTAGGTTAGGTTAGGTCAGGTCAGGTCAGGTCAGGTTAGGTTAGGTTAGGTTAGGTCAGGTCAGGTTAGGTCAGGTTAGGTTAGGTTAGGTTAGGTCAGGTCAGGTTAGGTTAGGTTAGGTTAGGTTAGGTCAGGTCAGGTCAGGTTAGGTTAGGTTAGGTTAGGTCAGGTCAGGTTAGGTTAGGTTAGGTTAGGTTAGGGTAGGGGGGAAATATAGTATAATAATGAAAGATGATTGGACGTTGAAATTTACTTCTTGACGTTGATTGGTAGATAATAAAAGGATCTGTAAGCTGATTGGTCGGAAAAATTAGCCTCGTGACGTTGATTGGCCGATTATGTAACGTTCTTTATGATAATTCGTCGTGAGAATAGCATCATGACGCTTATTGGTCGATAATACGATGAACTTTACGGTGATTGGTCGGAATATAGACAATAACTGGTGGAAAAGAGAAGTTTCTTGACGCTGATTGGTCGAAAATATTACTTCCTCCACTCTGATTGGTCGAAAATATTACTTCCTCCACTCTGATTGGTCGAAAATATTACTTCCTCCACTCTGATTGGTCGAAAGCATTACTTCCTCTACGGTAATTGGTCGAAAATATTGGTCTCTTCACGCTGATTGGGCGAGAGTGAAAAAACTGAACAGGATTGGCTGAAAACATATCTCTTACTTTTGATTGGACGCACCAAGTCACTCGCACGGTGATTGGCTGAAATTTCCATCTCGAAGCTTATTGGACAAAAATGCGAGCACCTTTAAGCTCATTGGCGGATAACCCAGGCACCTTTGCGTTGATTGGTCGATAATGTAACCACCTGTGTGTGTGTGTGTGTGTGCGTGTTTACATGGGTATGTGTGTGTACGTCTATGTGCGTGCGTTATGTGGCGAGAGAAAGAGAGAGAGAAAGAGAGGAGAGAGAGAGAGAGAGAGAGAGAGAGAGAGAGAGAGAGAGAGAGAGTTGGTCGCCCCCCAAGAAATTCAATTCAGTTAAAGCAGAACTGTATTGAAAGGCTTACCTATGTTGATGACTCTCTCTCTAACCTAACACTAACCTAACCTAACACTAACCTAACACTAACCTAACCTAACCTAACACTAACCTAACCTAACACTAACCTAACCTAACCTAACCTAACACTAACCTAACCTAACACTAACCTAGCCTAACCTAACCTAACACTAACCTAACCTAACCCAACACTAACCTAACACTACCCTAACCTAACACTAACCTAACCTAACCTAACACTAACCTAACCTAACACTAACCTAACCTAACACTAACCTAACCTAACCTAACCTAACACTAACCTAACCTAACCCAACACTAACCTAACACTAACCTAACCTAACACTAACCTAACCTAACCTAACACTAACCTAACCTAACCTAACCTAACACTAACCTAACCTAACCTAGCCTAACACTAACCTAACCTAACACTAACCTAACCTAACCTAACCTAACACTAACCTAACCTAACACTAACCTAACCTAACCTAACCTAACACTAACCTAACCTAACCCAACACTAACCTAACACTAACCTAACCTAACACTAACCTAACCTAACCTAACACTAACCTAACCTAACACTAACCTAACCTAACACTAACCTAACCTAACCTAACACTAACCTAACCTAACCCAACACTAACCTAACACTAACCTAACCTAACACTAACCTAACCTAACCTAACACTAACCTAACCTAACCTAACCTAACACTAACCTAACCTAACCTAACCTAACACTAACCTAACCTAACACTAACCTAACCTAACCTAACCTAACACTAACCTAACCTAACCTAACCTAACCTACACTAACCTAACCTAACCTAACACTAACCTAACACTAACCTAACCTAACCTAACCTAACCCAACACTAACCTAACACTAACCTAACCTAACCTAACCTAACCCAACACTAACCTAACACTAACCTAACCTAACCTAACCTAACCCAACACTAACCTAACACTAACCTAACCTAACCTAACACTAACCTAACATTAACCTAACCTAACCTAACCCAACACTAACCTAACACTAACCTAACCTAACCTAACACTAACCTAACCTAACCCAACACTAACCTAACCTAACCTAACCTAACCTAACACTAACCTAACCTAACCCAACACTAACCTAACACTAACCTAACCTAACCTAACCTAACCTAACGACTTATAGCGACTATTGACTCGTTGGGTCGGTGATGTCTCGTGCCTGGCGATCGTAAGTCAGGCGGGAACGTGGCAATTATCGCCAGGCGCAAGGGGGAGGTGAGGGGGGGGGGCAGCCATGACTAAGTTTGGCGAAGAAATCACCATATTGTGTTGTGTTGTGTTGTGGTGTGGTGTGTTGTTGTGTTGTGTGGTGTTGTGTGGTGTGTTGTGTTGTGTTGTGTGTTGTGTTGTGTGGTGTGTTGTGTTGTGTGGTGTGTTGTGTGGTGTGGTGTGTTGTGTTGTGTTGTGTGTTGTGTTGTGTGGTGTTGTGGTGTGTTGTGTTGTGTTGTGTTGTGTGGTGTGGTGTTGTGGTGTGTTGTGTTGTGTTGTGGTGTGTTGTGTGTTGTGTTGTGTTGTGTTGTGTTGTGTGGTGTGTTGTGTTGTGTTGTGTTGTGTGGTGTTGTGGTGTGTTGTGTTGTGTTGTGTTGTGGTGTGTGGTGTTGTGGTGTGTTGTGTTGTGTTGTGTTGTGGTATGTTGTGTGTTGTGTTGTGTTGTGTTGTGTGTTGTGTGTTGTGTTGTGTGGTGTGTTGTGGTGTGGTGTGTTGTGTGGTGTTGTGTTGTGTGGTGTTGTGTGGTGTGTTGTGTTGTGTGTTGTGTGTTGTGTTGTGGTGTGTTGTGTTGTGTTGTGTTGTGTGTTGTGGTGTGTTGTGTTGTGTTGTGTGTTGTGTTGTGTTGTGTGTTGTGTGTTGTGTTGTGTTGTGGTGTGTTGTGTTGTGGTGTGTTGTGTTGTGGTGTGTTGTGGTGTGTTGTGTGTTGTGTTGTGGTGTGTTGTGTGTTGTTGTGTGTGTTGTGTGTTGTGTTGTGTTGTGTGGTGTGTTGTGTTGTGTTGTGTGTGTGTGTGTTGTGGTGTGTTGTGTTGTGTTGTGGTGTGTGTTGTGTTGTGGTGTGTTGTGTTGTGTTGTGTTGTGTTGTGGTGTGTTGTGTGTTTTGTGTTGTGTGTTGTGTTGTGTGTTGTGTGTTGTGGTGTGTTGTGTTGTGTTGTGTTGTGTGTTGTGTTGTGTTGTGTGTTGTGGTGTGTTGTGTTGTGTTGTGTTGTGTGTTGTGTTGTGTTGTGGTGTGTTGTGTGGTGTGTTGTGTTGTGTTGTGTTGTGGTGTTTTGTGTTGTGTGTTGTGTTGTGTGGTGTGTTGTGTTGTGTTGTGGTGTGTTGTGTGGTGTGTTGTGTTGTGTTGTGTGGTGTTGTGTTGTGTTGTGTTGTGTGGTGTTGTGTTGTGGTGTGTTGTGTTGTGTGTTGTGTTGTGTTGTGTTGTGTGGTGTTGTGTGTGTGTTGTGTTGTGTTGTGTGTGTGTTGTGTTGTGGTGTGTTGTGTTGTGTTGTGTTGTGTTGTGTGGTGTGTTGTGTTGTGTGGTGTGTTGTGGTGTGTTGTGTTGTGTGGTGTTGTGTTGTGGTGTGTTGTGTTGTGTTGTGTGGTGTGTTGTGTTGTGTTGTGTGGTGTGTTGTGTTGTGTTGTGTTGTGTGGTGTGTTGTGTTGTGGTGTGTTGTGTTGTGGTGTGTTGTGTTGTGTGGTGGTGTGTTGTGTTGTGTTGTGTGGTGTTGTGTTGTGTTGTGGTGTGTTGTGTTGTGTGGTGTTGTGTTGTGTTGTGTGGTGTTGTGTTGTGTTGTGTGTGGTGTTCTGTTGTGTTGTGGTGTGTTGTGTTGTGTTGTGGTGTGTTGTGTTGTGTTGTGGTGTGTTGTGTTGTGTGGTGTGTTGTGTTGTGTTGTGGTGTGTTGTGTTGTGTTCTGTTGTGTGTT
>CAUDMG010002765.1:0-18884 GCA_958450375.1 Homarus gammarus | reverse complement strand
GTGTACCTCTGTGGTGTACATTGTGTACACTGTGTGGTGTACATTGTGTACCTCTGTGGTGTACATTGTGTACACTGTGTGGTGTACATTGTGTACCTCTGTGGTGTACATTGCGTATACTGGGTGGTGTCTCTATAGCCACTGAAGCTCTCAACACCGAGCTTACTTATTAATATATTTTTGAGATCGTTTTTAATAATGTATTTAAGTACAGTTGAGAAGTTTATTGTATTTGTAAATCCTTAGTTTAGTTACATTTTCCAAATACATTTAGTGAACGTCAATTATGTGTTGAGCATATTTTCCCAAGATCTGGTGAAATTCCTTTTATCTCACATGACAACTTTGGTGTAGCGTGACCGTCAACACCTCCCGGGTCACTACCGCCTCATACAAGGTTGATAGTGTCAGTCGCTCCTGATCGTGGCGATTATTTTTCTTTGGACAAGGCAGCCTCGAGTAGATGTTGAGCTAAAACACCGGATATGAAAGGTTTGACTAGGGTGAATGATCCCGACACAAACATCAAAAGTTTTCACAATGATCGGTTAGTTGAATCTGTGTTGACAAGGTTGTACACTACACAGCCTTCTTCAACACCAGCAGAACCTTGCCTAGTGTAGCGTCCACATCAGTATCAGCCATTACCCGAAGAGGAGGAAATTACTCGAAGCAACTCTTCGAAACCCCTGTACTTATGAAGGTATCAAGTAAGAAACGTGTGATCACTACACTAAATATAACTAGAATCTGGTAGATAAACGCATGGGACCAGGTATGCTTTTACCTAAACTTCAAAATACATTTATAGTATTTCGGAAAAGTGTGTAGAACTAAACACAAACATCATTCAAAAATGATAATGGTTTTAAATGTATTTAGATATATTTTAGTAGTATTTTATTTAGTATATAAATATATTGAAATGTATTATTTGTACTTCAGTCTGTCTCTCTGTCTGTCTGTCTTGACGTCAGTACATGCTGCAGCGTCGGGGGGTGTTGAACATAATCATAGACTGTGCTGAGCCTCCGCCTGGTACTTGTACTTGTATTGTAGGTCAGTCGTGTATGTCCACCATTACTACCTCACCTTCCTGCTAGCAGTGTACGTCGGTAATATCGTAGAGACACTGAAAATCACTGACATTTGCAGGAGCTTCCCATGTTTCTTAATAACTTTATGGTTTATAGTTCTTTAGAATTCCGTAGGTTTGTGTGACCTACAGCTTCTGATGAGACAACCAAATGATATCTGTAGTGAAAGATATAACTACAGTAGATGACGTGTCCCTAGCATGGCCATACAGTGAACACCTTTCATGGTCTGAACACCTAGCATGGCCATACAGTGAACACCTTTCATGGTCTGAACACCTAGCATGGCCATACAGATAACACCTTTCATGGTCTGAACACCTAGCATGGCCATACAGTGAACACACACACCTATAGCTGGAAATTTCAAGGCCATAGATCACACAGGTAGACCGTGTCAACAGTACAGTGCACACATGTCAGGGTTCGTGAACAGCACAAGCGTCAGGTGTGTATGTAAACCCAGCTCTTATGTTTACTAAGAATATCATCGCTTCTTGACCTGTAGAGAAAACAACTACTTCGCTTTAAACAGCCTGTCTCAAGATCTTTATTTTCACCCGCTAATTTGGGGGAAATATAACGCGTCTAAAAATCCTCAAGTGTTTTGCATTGCACCGAGGTATTGAGAGAGTGGGTGATGTGATTTGTGTAGTTTAAGGATCTGGAGAGGGAAGTAATGGACTAGATTAATGGGCATCCCTTTACCTTATTATCCTGTGTAACGTAAAGTACAAAAAGCAATACAACACCCAACAGGGAAACATGTAGAGGTAATGCTTGCCTTCTGGATGGGCAAAAGTGTCACAGAACAGAGGCAGAGAGAATCAGCTGAGGCGAGGAGGGGAAGGAGGGGGGGGGAAGGGGAGGGGAAGGAGAGGGGGGGGGGGAGGGGATGTGATGATGGTGGTAGTGGTGATGGTAGTAACAATATTAATATATACAGTAATTAAAGTGATACTAACACCATATTTACCATAACACAGTTGTCGTCTTGTCAAATAAAAAATCATGCTGTGGAAATAAGTAAACCATAACGTAATTAAGGTTTACGACGCAGAGAGCTTTTATTTGTAAACTTTCTTTCTTTTTTTTTTTCTCTCTGCTTCAAGATTTCTGGTTCAACGAAAAACAAAACAAATCTGCAGTGTGAGTAGCTTAGTGTGTGTGTGTGTGTGTGTGTGTGTCACCTATGCAATCATGAGGTGGCTGCAATCATGAGGTCTGTTATGTAGTGGGTGTTACACGGTGGAGTTTTTGGACAGTAGTAGTAGTGCATTTGTCGAGATGGATTCCTCATGGTCTAATGATTTTGAGGGGAGTAAAGGTAGGATTTAGCCGCTACACTGTTTCATGAGTAGTAATCTGCAGTAGAGAGCGGTGTAACGTTAGTCTCCTTCACGAGTCTCCAGTTCACTCCCACGCCAGCTGATAACTATTATTCCACCATTCAGATTCTCTTCATTATATCATGTCGTTCCTGTTTCAAGTTCTGTCTTCACTTACCTTCAATTTTGGGGGATTAGATTCGAGTATTGTTTATGTATCAAGTCCACCAGGTCTCACGTTACGCTCACAACCGTCTAACCAATATTTACGAGTTGATAAATACGCAGAAAAATGTCCGGTTGTCATTAGACTCTTTCGCTTTACCCCGTTGGATGTAGCTGCTGGTGATTGATGTATTAGTCGGTTATTTTATTACTGATGTCTTGGTTTTCTTTAGGTGTATAGCGACTTTTATTTTCTTGTAGATTAGTGGCCAAGATTACTACTATACCCAAAACTGGATGATTGGAACACGAGGGACTGCAAGTGACTGTCCGCGTCTGTTGAGGATGTGAGCGCCACCACACTCTGGTCTTGGGTGTGACTAACATCTGTAACGGTGAGTAGTATCTGTTCGTAATTTAAAAGGGTGTAAAGTAGACAGACAGGTGAGAGGAGGAAGCAATGAAGAGAGAGCGATGGTGTGGCACGGGATAGGTTCATATTTCTTTAGAGAGATCTTAAAACCTCATCCCCAGCAGCAGTTGTACACACGCTAACACCTACACCAGGTTCAGACACTTGAATTATTTTTGTTGATTATTTGGGGAATATTTTTATATTTTGGTGGTTAGAATTATATCCAAGGTGTATGTAGATTCACTCAGATCAGAGAGTCAAGCAATGATCAAACTCCTTCAGTTGTACCAGATACTGTTGGTCTAAGGGCGCAGCGTAGTTCAAGAGACGACATGTGACTAACGTTTCTGATGGATCTGTGACAATTAGATCGAGTACTGAGCCAGATTAAAGGGCGGTAAAGTTTACAAAATTCATAAGATCAAAAAATGTTAAACAAATTACAAAATAGTTTGGTGTTGAGTCACATCTACAGCCAGGGTGAGGTTTTTGACATTGGTTTTAATACAGTCATCAAAAGGTATTACCGTTTGGGGTCTTATAATACTCCACACGGTATAACACTTTTACGTTTCCACTGCCTCGTCACGGTGGGCGAAAATTCACATTAAAGAGAATAGATTTACTCTCCCTCACTCCTAACCGAAAGACAACCAGAAATAAATGAATGTGTAGACCAGCTTCTGATAGTTATGGCTGTACAATCTTACGGCAACAGATGGCAATACCTCCAACTTTGTCAGATTTCCTCACTGATTCACCATGGTTTGCGATGGTAAATGTCTAAGCAGTTACAGCTGTGTTAGTATTATTAAATGTGTAACACTTCTACTGTAAGCGTAAAAACAATATTAACCTTAATAATCGTGAAACTGTCAGTCTGTCTTCTGATTGTTGACAGTAACGTGGTGTTAGTGTAGCGTATCGCGTGCAGTGTGGTACAGGTTCTCTGCAATTGGAGGCCTGAAAGTGGGCGGAAGATGGCCAGAATTCAGCTGATTATTGCGTAGGCTTTGGAGGGGAGGGGGGTAGGGGGGTTGATAGTGAGGTTTGAGGGTCCAATTACTGTTAACGACTGGCAAGCTTTACTTCTCGTCAGTCTTACCTTCCTCTTTCTCATTTTCGTTATTTTGGCAGTTCTTCTCATCACAACATACGCTTGACTGGTCTTGTGGTAAGTTCTTAAAAAAATCTGTAAAGTTATGTAATCATCTTTGCTGGGCCTTGGCAGTGTATTTTGACATTAATTCGTTTCTGACAGTAGTTTCCTGGCCAGTCGTCTTGATCATTCTGTACCTGAAAATCTCTCACTGTTACTGTGGAAATTTATTGTATTTTGTGTCTTTAAGTCTGGCTGATGTTACCTCACAGCGGCGACTTTTGAGAGCCTGTAGCTACATGTCGAATGATTAGAGTAATTTCAGGTTGAACGTTTTCCACAGTTACAAGTTAATGTACTGCGTGTTACATGTAAATTTTGTGCTGTTCACTGGTCGTTTAAATTTCACACCTTCATTAGTCTTTGTGGCTGTTGTAAGGACCACCACTCTGCGATTACTGGTTCTTGCTGACAGTACCAGAACAGTCTTAGTGCTTTTTTCCCCTTTAGCAGCACTAAACCCACTCACCTGACATACTTTTCTTCAGCTGCTGGTGGGTGTGTTGTGTCCAAACCCCGAGATGGTCTCTGCTTATGCGTCTCTCTTTTAAGAAATATCATGAAAGAAAACACTTTAATATCTCATTAATTGTTTATCAGTCCACTTCCTCTTACGGGCGTCGTGTGATAATGGTCAATTAATTATCTCACTTGTCGGGGGGTCATCATCACCTGAGTCACTTCCTCCTACGTGTACAGACTGTGAAGTACTCGGGGCTGACTCAAAGGCTGCTAGCCACAGATCAGGTGAAGTTCTCCCCGACACAAGTTAGGTCTGGACAGTTAACACCAGAGTTCATTGGTGTCTTTCTACAGTATCCCGACTGTGCCTCCTGTTGTAGTCCTCACGATGTCACTCGGCGTGTTGTAGTTCTGGTCACCTAACCTAACCTAACCTAACCTAACCTAACCCTCTAGCAGGCAGCGGTGCACTTAGGGTTAAGACGTGGATAAGTTGCTGTTTAACTGCTGCAGTGGCCTCAGCCGTTCATGGTGACAGCATACACCCCGGGAGAACCTTACCTCCCCTCCCCTCACAGTCATCTAGCGAAGGCCACGAACGTACTAAGAAAAGGTAAGGTCTACAATATAGTGACAAGGAACTAATGCTACAGTACCGTCACCTCAGTAACTAAGAACGTCAACAATAACACTTGTGTGAGGTATCGTGACTCCTTCTGGTGGGTGGGAGTTAGTGTTTACCTCTCCACCAGCAATTGCAGTACATTTTTTGTTCTCGTAAATTATAACCTGATATTGTATTTACCTTCTTGAGAAATTCTGTGGCTCGAATTTTTGTTCAGCTGTGAAGTTAGTTTTGTGAGTTAATATTTTTGCTATTATTATTACACCTACAGAACATTTCCAGGTTACCGTCTACCGTCCTTCTGTGTAATCGTGTCTCGCGGTTTTAACAGACTGTCGGGAATATAGACGAGTTTTATAGTTCAGGCAGTTGGCTACCGTGTTCGTCAAATCTCCCAACAGCTGAACAGAAGGTAAATTATATTGTGGGTGGTAAAGTACAGTATCTTGGAAACTTCGTGTTTAGTTATTTACATCAAGTAGCTCTTTTACGTTTTCTTATTGTATTTCTTATTTTTATTTTTTATTTATTTATTTTATTTTTGTTTTTTATTTTTTGCCATTTGATCAATTTTTCTCAATTATCTGAAAATTAAAAAGGTCACAGACTTCCAAAATCGAGACCCGATAAACTACTTATACAAGAGACCCAATTGGCGTAAACTTGTTCACTTCTTTTAAAAGGTCAGGAAACTGGGTGACCGCAAGGATGAACTGCCTTTGGATTATAAGGTAGAGTCTCTTTGTAAGCTCCTTTGATTACCTGATTTTCTGGTTGTTGAAGGCTCGTTTGACCTTGGGGGTAGTCTGATGGACAAATCTCCCTGCCTGAGGTCTCCGTGTGTTTGTGGTTGACACCGCGAGGTTGGTTGGAGCTGGGTGTCTAGGTTGGAAGTGGCCAGTTTGTCGTCGTTATGGGGACGGGATGGCCTGGCAGAGATATTTTGACTCTTAGAGAAAATATGACAGCTGTTCTGTGTTTCCTGCATGGTTTAGTTGCAAGGAGCAGGTGGATGACTGGGTGAGAGGGTGGGTGAGAGGCTGGGTGAGAGGCTGGGTGAGAGACTGGGTGAGAGGCTGGGTGAGAGGCTGGGTGAGTGAGAGGCTGGGTGAGAGGCTGGGTGAGTGAGAGGCTGGGTGAGAGGCTGGGTGAGGGAACACTAGGAGGAGCACCAACTAGGGAGAAAGGAGAACCTCTACAGCCTCCTCATATTCTTTACTCTGTTTCTCTCCATTTTCGTTAACTTACAGCTAGTTTCACACAGACAGCTTAGCAGGTAACTGTCGCTGTCAGCTTATACTAGAGGCAAGCTTTCGATGGTTAGCTCTTGTGGTTTGGCTTAATTTCTTACGACCATTTATTGTACGAATAACAGCAAACTTCATCACAGTGTTTACATCCTTCTTGGCGTATCAAGGACTCACCCCAGCCAGACCAACACATAATGTTTCTTCTCGTGTTTACGGTTATTACAATACAAAGCAAAGAGGTTGTAAATGCTAACAGTTCATCGTGATAATTTTCAAAGCCAAGTTGTTGTTGTTTTAGTTTAGTTCTTGCCACTCCACTGAGGTTCCCGTCCACTCCACTGAGGTTCCCGTCCACTCCACTGAGGTTTCTGTCCACTCCACCGAGGTTCCCGTCCTGTAAAGTGTTTAGATAAAAAAAAATGTGGGTAAAACCATTACTGCTTGTACTTGACGACCTCAAAAACTCCCGTTTGACGCAGCTTTATGCTCTCTCTGTGTTTTGGTCAACTTAATGCAGAGTTTGCCTTGCCTTAATGTTCACCCACTAAACATACACCTCCTCCTCCTCCTCCTCCTCCTCGTCTTCTTTCTCCTTCTCCTCCTCCCCGTCTTCTTTCCCCCCCCCCCTCTTCCTCCTCCTCCTCCCAGTACTAAACTTCCCCTTTGCACCATTTACTGACTGGGCCCTTTGTTGATCACTTCTCTTTGTTCCTATTGAATATTACAGACATTCGGGTGAATTTTTTGCTTCAGAAACAACAAGTAACTACCCATTCAAACTACCATGGGCCAATTACCAACCATTCAATGATCTTGTTCGACCTATATTTTACATAAACAACGTTGATTTTGACACAGTACTCACTGGCAGCTCAAACACAGAAACATACATCTTTTATGGCAAATAACCGTTGAGGTCGTTGGCCCTGGTTAATGGAAGGGTGTTCGTGGTGTAGTCCTTCCCACCGGTACTGGCTGAAAAGTTGAATACACCGATGGATAGCTGTCAGGTGTGGGGTGGTAGAGAGGTAAGTGGCCTTGAAATATAACCAGGCAACACCAGGGAGGAAGAGGTGTGTGTGTGTGTGTGTGTGTGTATGTGTGTGTGTGTGTGTGTGTGTGTGTGTGTGTGTGTACTAGTTTCTGAGTCTGAGCGGCATATATGTGGTAATTCTTCTTTCTCCCTAGTCCCGGGTCTTAGCATACTCCAGATTCCAACACTCTACTTCAATTAATTATAGAAAGGATGGAGTATTATCTCGTGAAGTATTTTTCTCTTTATTATGTACATATGCTGCCGAGACACAGACCACACCATGTAAAGTAGCGGTTTAGCGTCTGGGTCACGCAGAGAGCAGCTGGGGTAACGCCTCAGTTATGACGGCGTGATCGAACCATATGGAAATGATTATAGGCAGCCGGAGAAATTACACGGTAACAATGTCTTAAACGTACCATTTGTTATGTATACATTCATGTTATGTATTGGTAAATCATGTCCAATTTAAAGATCTAAACAAATTTTTCAAATGGTCTGAGAAATGGCAGATGAAATTCAAAATGGACAAATGTAAAGTACTCAGTATAGGAGATGTAAACAGGGAAACCAGATACCAGATGAACAACGATGCCATAGAGAAATCCGACTGCGAGAGAGATTTAGGAGTAATGATAAGTAGGAACCTTAAGCCAAGTAAACAATGTGTTTTTGCTCGTAACAAGGCTAATAAATTACTTGGGTTCATACAAAGGAGTGTTAGTTACAAGACTAGCGAGGTCATCCTAAAACTTTATCTTGCGCTTGTGAGACCACACCTGGATTACGCAGTTCAGTTCTGGTCACCGTATTACAGAATGGATATAGAATCATTGGAAAGAATTCAGAGGAGAATGAC
The DNA here is from genome assembly GCA_958450375.1 of Homarus gammarus. Classification (NCBI taxonomy): domain Eukaryota; kingdom Metazoa; phylum Arthropoda; class Malacostraca; order Decapoda; family Nephropidae; genus Homarus; species Homarus gammarus. The sequence continues at coordinate 10,488 of CAUDMG010002765.1, read as the reverse complement.
AAGACTAATCCCGGGTATTAGGAACTTTGAGTATAGAGACAGGTTAAAGCATCTTAATTTGCACTCCCTTGAGAGACGTAGAGCGAGGGGCGACCTGATAGAGGTGTATAAGTGGAAGTAAATAACAATCTTGTGATGGCGTTTTACATGTGTGTGGTGTGTGTGTGTGTAGGTGTGTAGTGTGTGTGTGTGTGTGTGTGTGTGTGTGTGTGTGTTTGTGTTAGTGTGTGTTAGTGTGTGTGTGTGTGGGTGTAGTATCATGTCCATTGCTACATTAAATAACAATCTTGTGATGGCGTTTTACATGTGTGTGTGTGTGTGTGTGTGTGTGTTAGTGTGTGTGTGTGTGTGTGTGTTTGTGTTAGTGTGTGTTAGTGTGTGTGTGTGTGTGTGTTAGTGTGTGTTAGTGTGTGTGTGTGTGTTTAGTGTGTGTGTGTGTGTGTGTTTGAGGTTTGTGGTTAAGTAGCATGTCACCAGTCTCTTACTAACTCAACAATAAGTAGCAGACACAGAGGAGCTAAAACACATAATATATTTTTTGGGGCAATCTTTCATAGCCAGTTGTGGGTGGGGTGGCTGCAGGCTTTACACACTGATGAGATGTACAGTATTGATGATTAAGATCCTCTCAACCCGCCTGGATACAAATTCCCTCGTTTTATATCTTACCTTGTGGCATAATATATTGTTATCAATGGTATAAAAAAAAATTGTTGATAAAATTGTTCGGTTTGATATAGAATTTACCTGTACCCTCAAAACAAGCAATGGTGATTTGTTTGGTCAAGGAATTTCTGGAACAACTGTTAGTATCACTGTCATTGCCATTACTACCATTAGCATTATTACCACTACCATTATTTTTATTTATTTTATTTTTTAATGGCCTGCAGCCTCCCCCAATAGCCATATCTTCGCCACCATTTTATTACCATAAGGCTCTATCCTTGGACCTACCTTGTTTGCGATTTACATAAACGACATAGATTAAAGTATATCAAGCCACATTGTCAAGTTGGCAGACGACATGAAGATGTTTGGGAAGGTATGCAAGTCAAGATGATGTCACAACAATGCAGACAGACCTGAATGAGGTGTTCAAATGGTCTCGATCCTGATAAATACTCTTTAACATTACAAAATGCAGGACCCCACACGTAGGATGGAACAACCCTAATCACAACTATTCTGTTAATAACACTTTCCTGTATACTGTTGTTAAGAAAGATCTTGGCGTAGTGATAGATCGGTCACTGAAGGCTGAGCAACAAGTGGGGACAGCAATGAGGAAAGCAAACCGAGATTTGGCAATTATAAATCTTACCTTCGAATACAAAGACAGGAAAATGCTCCTTCAACTGTACAGATCTCACGTGGTACATCCCAGTCTGGATTACTGTATACAGGCTTGAAAACCCTGCCTCCAGAACGATCCAACATCCCTAGAAAAGGCGCAACACAGAGAGACTGAGATGATTCCTGAACTATGTCATCTAGATTATCCAAGTAGACTGAGGGCCATATGACTAACAACCCTTCAGACAAGGCACAATGGAGCAGATCTCAGCCAATCAAAATCCTGAATGTGGTGGAAAACTTGAACCCGGACCATTTGTTTGTGACGCCACGCACCACCAAGACGAGGGGACATAACTACAAGCTCACCAAGTTATCATACAGAACGAACATAAGGAAATACTTCTTCACACAGAGGCTGGTAGACCTACGGAACGGTACAGCATCTCAAGCTGTGAAATTACGATCAGTACTGAGCTTCAAAATAGCCCTTGACAAGATTATCAAGAACAATGGAGATCTAGCGAACGAACATGAACAAGCACTAGCGAACAAGCGAAGGCAATTGTTCGTTCATTAGGGTTCGTTCGCTCTTGGACTCGCTTCACTTAACAGCTGTACACCTTGAGAACTGACATTCACAAAGTCTCGGCGTAATTTTGACGTAATTATTATTATTATTATTATTATTATTATTATTATTATTATTATTTGGTATTTTAACAAGTCCACAGTTTGGTTTATTCTTAAAGCTTCACATCTGGGGAATTATTAGCATATAAATTTTTGTGAATTTAATTTATTGTTCATTGTGTAGGATTTTAACAGGTACTTTTATTTCTAGTAAAATTTGAGTAAATTTTTGAAGGTCTAACCAATTTCTAAAACTATTTTCATCCGTCTGGTTTATTGTCCGGGTCATGTAAGTGCTGAGAATGTAGGACAGAGAAAGATAAGTGAGAGCCAAGTGCACATAACATGGTTCAGGTCACCGCAGCCCACACCACCACTCCTGGATGAGACGTTGACGGCCAAGTGCACATAACATGGTTCAGGTCACCGCAGCCCACACCACCACTCCTGGATGAGACGTTGACGGCCAAGTGCACATAACATGGTTCAGGTCACCGCAGCCCACACCACCACTCCTGGATGAGACGTTGACGGCCAAGTGCACATAACATGGTTCAGGTCACCGCAGCCCACACCACCACTCCTGGATGAGACGTTGACGGCCAAGTACACATAACATGGTTCAGGTCACCGCAGTCCACACCACCACTCCTGGATGAGACGTTGACGGCCAAGTACACATAACGTGGTTCAGGTCACCGCAGCCCACACCACCACTCCTGGATGAGACGTTGACGGCCAAGTACACATAACATGGTTCAGGTCACCGCAGCCCACACCACCACTCTTGGACGAGACGTTGACGGCCAAGTACACATAACATGGTTCAGGTCACCGCAGCCCACGCCACCACTCCTGGACGAGACGTTGACGAGGTGATGATGGTAATTGATGACTAATTGCATTCCATCACCTCAGTACCTTCTTCGTTAACTACTACTACTACTACTACTACTACTACCACTACTACTACTAATTCTACTAATACTCTTCTTTTTTAACGTGGCCTCCAGCCTCCCCCAATAGCCACACCTTCGCCGCTATTTTATTATCTTAATATTAAATATCCTCATACTACTACTACTACTACTACTACTATTGTTATTGCTATTACTATTACTGTTATTTTTATTTATCTTATTAACACTGTAAACTTTGTGGGAAGAACATTCACTTACCTTCTGACTTCCGAAGTTACTGTACCTTTACGATTCGACAAGTGGAGACTGCGTAAAACGCCTTATGTAGTTAGTGTGGTTAGTTAGCGTGAATTTCCAGATAATGAACACGGAGCAAAAATTAATACGTTTTGAGGAGAGACTTTCTAAAGTTCTTGAGTGAGACTAACAGTAAATTCGAAATAACTGTTCTGTGTGCTGTTGTTATCGTCGTCTGCCTTATAAGAGCACAAGAACTAGCATAACGGAGACTGCGGTGCATTATGTGAAGCTGTTCCTTAACCAACCTTTAACTCTCGCTAGTTCGGCATCCTAGTTCAGTATTGTAGTCAAGCGTTTTCATATAGTAAAAAGTATTTACTGTTGACTTCAGAATATCTCCTCATATCAAGTGCGCATGGCCTCAAAATGTCCATGATATTAGTCAGATTTAAAAAATTCTTCCGGGGGGCCTCACAGCACCCCTCCCTCCCCCCCCCCCCCCCCCAGCTGGGTGGACCCGCTGCTCTCGCCATGTCCCCCTACCCAACACCTCTTGGACCTCCTCTATTGATATTCCTGGATCCGTCCCTGGGGTGTTATGTGTTATGTAATCTTAACCTAACATAATTTAACGAAACTTAGCTTAATCTTAACTTAAACTAACGTAGCCTAGCCTAATTTAACCCAATCTAACCAAACCTAACCTAACCTAACCCAATCTAACCTAACCTAACTTCCGACAGTTCAGATGATCTTGCTTCAAACTTCTTTAGCCTTAAACAAGGGGATATATTAAGGAAACTTAAAAATGTACTCATCTAGTGTCGATCCTCCAACTTTTGGCGTTTTACTTGGTTTCTTAGTCATCCTTTGTTCTTTCATTTCCGAGGTTTGTGTTGGGACAATGTCTTCTGTTGACGGTCAGTATCAGCTTTGGTCTGAGACTGAAATTTTTATGTTTTCTTCTGGAATGGCCGAGGGTCTCGCTGCATGGTTTGGTGAAGACGGCATATCGGTTAGCTTGTGAAAGATGGATTGACGAATGGCGAAGCCAACTCCGTAAATGCGATTTCGTTCCATAGTGGGTTTAGCTTTCCGGCAGAAGGTATAGCCGGAACCCTGGGAGCTGGGGCTTACTTGTGGCCGCTGTGTCAATGATGTACTTGAACAGCCCTTCTGCTTTCAAGACGCTCACTTGTGCCAGTATGCAGAAGGATCTTGATAGTCCAGGCAATAACCATAAGATATCGCATCGCCTTTTTCTTATATTTTTGTCACATTAGGGGTGACCTTACTGGCTGCCGTTGCCCAGTCATGAAAGTTGTAGGCAGTCTTTGTTTAGAACCGAGTTGCACTGCTTCTTAGAACCCAGTGCATAAACGACCATCTTATTTATGCCGCCCATGTACAGAGTTGTGACTCCACGCAGTCGTCTGTGTCTTTCCCTCTAACCATGACTTTTGGGGATTTAGGGACCCTGATGATAATGGTGAGCATGGTGAACTGGGTGGTGGCTGTACGTGAGTTCATTTATGGGGTGAAGCAGGACCGCAAAATTACAAACCACACATCTTGGCTCTCCCATTCTCCAATCCAGTGGTGCATATAGCTGCGACAACTGGGGGAGAAGAACAGATACAATGGAGTACCAATATTCCAGTGTGTCAGTACTGGGTTTACCGTGTAATATCTTCATTCTCCCGGAGTAATCATTGGGTTCCCGAGTTGGTCACCTCCGTCTTGACTATTCCGGGTCCTTCTGCAGCCCCGTTAACACGTGTTGTCCAGACCGGTTGACTGTAGAGGTTGTCAGATGATGTCTATTGTGTGTTCATTATCTGACTCCCTGAACCCAAGCCGGTTTTATCTCCGTGGTTTGTCTTGTAGTCTGATACTGAAGAATGTGGCTACAAGGCAGAGGTCTACACACACACACACACACACACACACACACACACACACAGAAAATTGCTCGCCCTTATAGCGGAGAATCGCGTGAGAGAGGAACGTGAGTTGTTATGTTTTATGGGAGTATCAAACAACAACAACGGGGCAGAGAGAGAGAGAGAGAGAGGCACTGTAATTGGTCTAAGAGGGTGGCACTATGTTTGATCCATAAGGGTGGCACTATGATTGGCCATTATGAATTAGTGCCACCCTTAAATCTATATCCACTCAAGACAACACACAAAGATGGATGATTACCAAAGGTTCTTAGTTTAAGCTCTCTCCTTATGTTGAACCAGAGATGAAATAGAGAGTGCGATAATGATTGAGGTTGGTGAAAAAAGACAAACGTATTTTTAGGAATTTTTTGAGGATCCTTGCTGAAGTTTCCACAGCTATAAACATATAATCTTTTCTAAATTACAAACCAAAGAACATAACTTACATTCAGGTTACATTACGAAGCGCTTTCACATGTGTACCCAAAGAATTTAGGTACGACCCACTTACAATGATCCAACAGCGAGGAGGAGGAGCTTAAACAAGTCATTATTGTGTCTTTTACCTGGACATAAATGGATAATTGATTGACCATGACTACAGCTTAACATTTAGTTCTCTCAGTGCCATGATGATTATTACCTCATGTACACTTGTAGTTATTGGAGGTTGCTTTACGGTGTAGTGTTTATTTATAGTTGTGCAAAGGTGTAAAGTAGAGAGATCATTGAAGACGCGTCGCTTACACTACCAGACATGGAAGAATGTCATTTTGGGCGTGTCCTTCTTTTCCTCCCCACACACCCCCCGACACACCCGCCACACACACCCTGACACACCCGCCACACACACACCCCGACACACCCGCCACACACACCCCGACACACCCGCCACACACACACCCCGACACACCCGCCACACACACCCCGACACACCCGCCACACACACCCCGACACACCCGCCACACACACCCCGACACACCCGCCACACACACCCCGACACACCCGCCACACACACCCCGACACACCCGTCACACACACCCCGACACACCCGTCACACACACCCCCGACACACCCGCCACACACACCCCGACACACCCGCCACACACACCCCGACACACCCGCCACACACACCCCGACACACCCGCCACACACACCCCCGACACACCCGCCACACACACCCTGACACACCCGCCACACACACCCCCGACACACCCGCCACACACACCCTGACACACCCGCCACACACACCCCGACACACCCGTCACACACACCCCGACACACCCGTCACACACACCCCCGACACACCCGCCACACACACCCCGACACACCCGCCACACACCCCCCGACACACCCGCCACACACCCCCCGACACACCCGCCACACACCCCCCGACACACCCGCCACACACACCCCGACACACCCGCCACACACCCCCCGACCCACCGCCCCTCGCACCCCCGACACACCCGTCACACACACCCCGACACACCCGCCACACACCCCCGACCCACCCGCCACACACCCCCGACACACCCACCACACACACCCCGACACACCCGCCACACACCCCCCGACACACCCCGCCACACACACCCCGACACACCCGCCACACACCCCCCGACACACCCGCCACACACACCCCCGACACACCCGCCACACACACCCCGACACACCCGCCACACCCACCCCGTCTACCCCTTCATAGTCACCTAAACTCGAACCCACAACCAGAACACGCAATTGTATAACAGTATTTTCACTGGATTATCTTCGTATTACACCCCTGATTACACCCCCCGGAATACTTTCCCCGGATTACACCCCCTCGGATTACACCCCCCGGATTACACCCCCGGATTACACCCCCCGGATTACACCCCCTCGGATTACACCCCCTGGATTACTCCCCCGGATTACACCCCCCTGATTACACCCCTCGGATTACACCTCCGGATTACACCCCCGGATTACACCCCCGGATTACACCCCTCGGATTACACCCCCTGATTGCACCCCCGGATTACACCCCCCCTGATTACACCCCCTGATTACACCCCCTGGATTACACCCCCCGGATTACACCCCCTCGGATTCGGATTACATCCCCCCTGATTACACCCCCCGGATTACACCCTCTGATTACATCCCCCGGATTACACCCCCTCGGATTACACCCCCTGGATTACACCCCCTCGGATTACACCCCCTGGATTACTTCCCCCGGATTACACCCCCTCGGGTTACACCCCCATTACACCCCCTCATTACACCCCCGGATTACACTGTTATAATACTTTACTTCATAATAGGGCAGCCTACAGACCTGACCAAACAGACCCTCTCCCTCACCTGACATAATGTGCCCTGATTTCACGTCATTGGAGTCCAGTCCTAATGGGCCCCAGACCTGATGGGCCCCAGACCTGATAAGCCATGGACCTAATGTACCCACAATTCAACCCCTCCACCACCACCACCACCCATCTCCTCCACCTCCACCACAACCCATGTCCTTCACCACCACCCATGTCCTCCACCTCCACCACCACCCATGTCCTCCATCTCCACCACCACCCATGTCCTCCACCACCACCACCACCCATGTCCTCCACCACCACCACCACCCATGTCCTCCACCACCACCCATGTCCTCCTCCACCACCACCACCACCACCACCCATGTCCTCCACCACCACCACCCATGTCCTCCACCACCACCACCACCACCACCACCCATGTCCTCCACCACCACCCATGTCCACCACCACCACCACCACCCATGTCCTCCACCACCACCACCACCACCACCCATGTCCTCCACCACCACCACCACCACCACCACCCATGTCCTCCACCACCACCACCACCACCACCACCACCCATGTCCTCCACCACCACCACCCATGTCCTCCACCACCACGTCCACCACCACCACCCATGTCCACCACCACCACCCATGTCCTCCACCACCCATGTCCACCACCACCACCACCCATGTCCTCCACCACCACCCATGTCCTCCTCCTCCACCACCACCACCCATGTCCTCCACCACCACCCATGTTCTCCACCACCACCCATGTCCACCACCACCACCACCACCCATGTCCTCCACCACCACCCATGTCCTCCTCCTCCACCACCACCACCCATGTCCTCCACCACCACCACCACGTCCTCCACCACCACCCATGTCAGTAGCCCGGATGCGGTTCCACAAGACCCCACAATGCATCACGTTCTACTCAAATTTATTACGGGAAATTTCGTGTAGTTTTTATTATAGGTACGACGTTACTGAGGCGGGAGTAATGGCTCTTAACTCTCTGTAAACTATTTAATTTTCTTTTAATGTTAAGTTTTATGGTAGGTGTGTGAGGTAAGTGGGGGGGTGGTGGTTAGAGTGATACTTTGTCAGTTTATGATTGCCTCAAATATTCAGCGAATTAACCAATCAGAAATGAGGATAAAATCGTAGAGATATTTAGAGAGGCTGTTGGACTACGACACTAGAGTTAAACGAATCATTATTTCGTCACACTGTATCACCAATCAGCTATTTGACATCTTTAAACACATAACACACCTGTAAAGTTAATTTTTATACTAGTCAATAACTATTAATAATTAGGAAAGAATAAAAACAAAATAATAATAATAAGTTCATAACAACAGCAGCTGAGGAATAATGAGGGTGACGGAGGGGGTCATTCCCTCGCCATCTGTTGACGGCTTAATGAGTCATCCCGTGATCATAATAAGTGAAGAAGCAGTACAGGAACAGTCAGCCAATGAGAGAAGAGCAGAGGAACATGTAAGATTTGTTCATAAGCTCCGCCCTTCGCCCTTCGCTCAGAGCCAATGTGAGAGCGTTCATGCACGACCTACTGTGCGAAGTTGTTTTTTATTGGCTGAAGGACTTTAGCGTTACATGACTCACTGCAGGAGGCGTTATTGCGAGAATATTACTGTACAGAATGATTCAGAGATCGGATAATATTGGTTGATTTACGAGTTCATTTTTAATACAACGTGTGCTTAGATAAAAGTTCACCCATATCAGTTCTCGAAGGTAGGAAGGAGTGTTCATCTTTCTCAACATCCACATATAGACTTAATCACATTATTGTTGTTGTGGGTTGTACCTCAAGACAACCACCTACTGTAACTTGATTGTGTACATCTGAATCGCGCTCCACAGCGTTTTCCGCGCAGTTCTCCTATTGGCTGAGTGTTAAACCGCTGCTCTCTGGTTGGCTGACAATGAAAATAATTTTGTACCACCTGTCGTCAGCTGCCTAGGAAAAAAAATCTGGAATATCATTAACAAAAACAATAAGTGGTTCACAAATTAGTTATATTTCTTCAATTCTTCACACGAGAGGAAGTTACTCCTTTGATCTAATTACGAATATGATGGAGCGACCACAATAAAGTAAAGTGACCATAATAATCAATAGGTAAACAGTGGCTTTGGAAGTTTACGGTTTTTTTGCGATGTTGTCTGAAGAAATAATAATAATTGATTCTCACTCTTCGCATCTGTGGTAGTCACTGATTTTAAAATTTTGGCAAACTCTTACTGACTACCTTGAAGATACCTAGTACTGTCATTATCATCATCATAATCATCAAAACCATCGTCATCACTACCATCATCATCACTAATATCATCATCACACCCATCATCAGCATAATCATTACCATCATCATTACCATCAACACTAACACCATCATTATTACCATCATTATCAAAACCATCATCATCACTATCGTCATCAGGACTACCATCATCAGCATAATCATTACCACCATCATCACTACCATTATCAACCTCATTACTACCATCATCATCACTACCATCATCAACATAATCATTACCACCATCATCACTACCACCATCATCACAACCATCATCAGCATAATCATTACCACCATCATCACTATCATCATTACCACCATCATCACTACCATCATCAGCATAATCATTACCACCATCATCACTACCATCATCAACTTCATCACTACCCTCATCAGCATAATCATCACCACCACCATCACTACCATCATTACCACCATCATCACTACCATCATTAACCTCATCACTACCATCATCAGCATAATCATTACCAACATCATTACCATCATCACTACTACCATCATCACTACCATCTTCAGCATAATCATTACCATCATCACTACCATCATCAGCACTACCATCATTACCACCATCATCACTACCATTGTTACCACCATCATCACTACCATCGTTACCACATCATCACTACCATCATCAACCATCATCACTACCATCATCAACCTCATCACTACCATCATCAACCTCATCACTACCATCAACAGCATAATCATTACCACCATCATCACTACCATCATCAACCATCATCACTACCATCATTACCACCATCATCATTACTATCATCAACCATCAT
>CAUDMG010002764.1:0-12579 GCA_958450375.1 Homarus gammarus | reverse complement strand
GGTGGATGATAATTTTGGGGTGGATGGAAGCGTTGGGGTAGATGGAAGCATTGGGGTGGATGGTAATGTTGGGGTGGTTAGTAACGTTGGGGTGGATGGTAATGTTGGGAAGGATGGTAGCGTTGGGTTAGATACATAGCGTTGGGGAAGATGGTAATGTTCGGGTGCATAGTAACGTTGGGGTGGATGGTAACGTTGGGGGTGGATGGTAATGTTGGGATGGATGGTAGCGTTGTGGGGTTGGTAACGTTGGGGATGGTATTGTTGGGATGGATGCTAACGTTGGGGTGGATGGTAATGTTGGAATTGATGGTAACGTTGGGATGGATGGTAATGTTGGGGGTCGATGGTAGCGTTGGGGTAGATGTTAACGTTGGGGTGGATGGTAATGTTGGGGGTGGTTGATAATGTTGGCATGGATGGTAACGTTGGGGTGGATGGTAATGTTGGGGTGGATGATAATGTTGGGATGGATGGTAACGTTGGGGTGGATGGTAATGTTGGGGGTGGATGATAATGTTGGGATGGACGGTAAAGTTGGGGTGAATGGTAATGTTGGGGGTGGATGGTAGCGTTGGGGTAGATGGTAGCGTTGGGGAAGATGGTTGTTTGGGGAAGATGGTTGCGTTGGGGAAGATGGTTGCGTTGGGGAAGATGGTAGCGTTTGGGTAAATGGTAGCATTGGGGTGGATGGTAATGTTGGAATGGATGGTAACGTTGGGGTGAATGGTAATGTTGGGGGTGGATGGTAGCGTTGGGGTAGATGGTAGCGTTGAGGTAGATGGTAGCGTTGGGGTAGATGGTAACGTTGGGGTGGATGGTAATGTTGGGGGTGGTTGATAATGTTGGCATGGATGGTAACGTTGGGGTGGATGGTAATGTTGAAATGGATGGTAACGTTGAGGTGGATGGTAATGTTGGGGGTGGATGGTAGCGTTGGGGTAGATGGTAGCGTTGGGGTAGATGGTAGTGTTGGGGTGGATGGTAATGTTGAGGTGGATGGTAATGTTGGGATGGATAGTAACGTTGGGGTGGATGGTAGTGTTGGGGTGGATGGTAGAGTTGGAATGGTTGGTAACGTTGGGGTGGATGGTAATGTTGGGGTGGATGGCAATGTTGGGGGTGGATGGTATAGTTGGGTTAGGTGGTAGCACAGGGGTGGATGGTAGAGTTGGAATTTATGGTATTGTTGGGGTGGATGGAAGCCTTGGGGTGGATAGTAGTGTTGGGGTGGGTGGTAATGCTGGGGGTGGATGGTAACGTTGGGGTGGGTGGTAATGCTGGGGGTGGATGGTAACGTTGGGATGGATGGTAGCGTTGGGGTAGTTGGTAGCGTTCGAATGTATGGTCATGTTGGGGTGCATGGTAATGATGGGGGTGGATGGTAACCTTGGGGTGGATGGTAGCGTTGGGGTGGATGGTAGTGTTGGGGTAGATGGTTGCGTTGGGGTGAATGGGAGTGTTGGAATAGATGGTAGTGTTGGAATGGATGTGTAATGTTGGGGTTGATGGTAATATTGGGTGTGGATGGTAATGTTGGGGTGGATGGTAATGTTGGGGTGGATGGTAGCGTTGGGGTGGGTGGTAAAGTTGGGGTGGATGGTAGCGTTGGGGTGGATGGTAGCGTTGAGGTGGATGGAAGTGCTGGAATGGATGTTAATGTTGGGGTGGATGGCAACGTTGGGGTGGATGTTAATGTTGGGGTGGATGGTAACGTTGGGGTGGATGGTAATGTTGGGGTGGATGGTAGCGTTGGGGTGGATGGTAAAGTTGGGGTAGATGGTAGCGTTGGGGTGGATGTTAATTTTGCGGGAGGATGGTAACGTTGGGGTGAATGGTGGCGTTGGTTTGGTATGGTAATGTTGGGGTGGATGGTAACGTTGGGGTGGATGGTAACGTTGGGGTGGAAGGTAGTGTTGGGATGGATGGTAGTGTTGTGGTGGATGGTAATGTTGGGGTGGATGGTAACGTTAGGGTGTATGGTAGCATTGGATTGGATGGTAATGTTGGGGGTGAATGGTAATGTTGGAGTGGATGGTAGCGTTGGGGTGGACGGTAAGTTGGGGGTGGATGGTAACGTTGGGGTGAATGGTGGCGTTGGTTTGGAGGGTAATGTTGGGGGTGGATGGTAACGTTGGGGTGGATGGTAACGTTGGGGTGGATGGTAATTTTGGGGGTGGATGGTAGCGTTGGGGTAGATGGTAACGTTGGAATGGATGGTAATGTTGAGGGTGGATGGTAATGTTGGGGTGAATGGTGGCGTTGGTTTGGATGGTAATGTTGGGGGTGGATGGGAATGTTGGGATGGATGGTAACGTTGGGGTGGATGGTAATTTTGGGGGTGGATGGTAGTGTTGGGGTGGATGGTAATGTTGGTGGTGGATGGTAACGTTGGGGTGAATGGTAGCGTTCGAATGTATGGTAATGTTGGGGTGGATGGTAGCGCTGGGGTGGAAGGTAGAGTTGGGGTGGATGGTAGTGTTGGGGTGGATGGTAGTGTTGGGTTGGATGGTAGCGTTGGGGTGGATGGTAGTGTTGGGGTGGATGGTAGTGTTGGGGTGGATGGTAGTGTTGGGGTGGATGGTAGTGTTGGTGTGGATGGTAGTGTTGGGGTGGATGGTAATGTTGGGGTGGATGGTAATGTTGGGGTGGATGGTAGCGTTGGGGTAGATGGTAACGTTGGGGTGGATGGTAGCGTTGGGGTGGATGGTAGCGTTGGGGTGGATGGTAGCGTTGAGGTGGATGGAAGTGCTGGAATGGATGTTAATGTTGGGGTGGATGGTAACGTTGGGGTGGATGGTAATGTTGGGGTGGATGGTAACGTTGGGGTGGATGGTAATGTTGGGGTGGATGGTAGCGTTGGGGTGGATGGTAAAGTTGGGGTCGATGGTAGCGTTGGGGTGGATGGTAATTTTGCGGGTGGATGGTAAAGTTTGGGTGGATAGTAATGTTGGGGGTGGATGGTAACGTTGGGGTGGATGGTAGTGTTGGGGTGGATGGTAATGTTGTGGTGGATGGTAATGTTAGGGTGGATGGTTACGTTAGGGTGTATGGTAGCATTGGATTGGATGGTAATGTTGGGGGTGAATGGTAACGTTGGGGTGGATGGTAGCGTTGGGGTGGATGGTAAGTTGGGGGTGGATGGTAACGTTGGGGTGAATGGTGGCGTTGGTTTGGATGGTAATGTTGGGGGTGGATGGTACCGTTGGGGTGGATGGTAGTGTTGGGGGTAGATGGTAGCGTTGGGGTAGATGGTAACGTTGGAATGGATGGTAATGTTGAGGGTGGATGGTAATGTTGGGGTGAATGGTGGCGTTGGGTTGGATGGTAATGTTGGGGGCGGATGGTAATGTTGGGATGGATGGTAACGTTGGGGTGGATGGTACTTTTGGGGGTGGATTGTAGTGTCGGGGTGGATGGTAGCATTGGGGTGGATGGTAATGTTGGTGGTGGATGGTAACGTTGGGGTGAATGGTAGCATTGGATTGGATGGTAATGTTGGGGGTGGATGGTAACGTTGGGATGGATGGAAGCGTTGGGGTGGATGCTAGCTTTCGAATGTATGGTAATGTTGGGGTGGATGGTGATGTTGGAATGGATGGTAACGTTGGGGTGGATGGAAATTTTGGGTGTGGATGGTAGCGTTGGGGTGGATGGTAATGTTGGGATAGATGGTAGTGTTGGAATGGATGGTAATGTTCGGGATGGATGGTAGAGTTGGGGTGGATGGTAATGTTGGGATGGATGGTAGCGTTGGGGTGAATAGTAATGTTGGGGTGGATGGTAATGTTCGAATGGATGGTAACGTTGGGGTGCATGATAATGTTGGGGGTGGATGGTAATGTTGGGATGGATGGTACTGTTGGGCTGGATGGTAATGTTGGAATGGATGGTAATGTTGGGGTGGATGGTAATGTTGGAATGGATGACAACGTTGGGGTGGATGGTAATGTTGGGGGTGGATGGTAGAGTTGGGGTAGATGGTAGCGTTGGGGCAGATGGTAATGTTGGGGTGGATGATAATGTTGGGGTAGATGGTAATGTTGGGGTGGATGGTAACGTTGGGGTGGATGGTAATGTTGGGGTGGATGGTAATGTTGCGGATGGATGGTAGCGTTGGGGAAGATGATAATGTTGGGGTGGATGATAATATTGGGGTGGAGGGTAAAGTTGGGGTGGATGGTAATGTTGGGGTGGATGGTAGCGTTGGGGTGGATTGTAGCGTTGGGGTAGATGGTAATGTTGGGGTGGATGGTAATGTTGGGGTGGATGGTAATGTTAAGGTTAATGGTAATGTTGGGGTTGATGGTAATGTTGGGGTTGATGGTAATGTTGGGGTGGATGGTAGCGTTGGGGTGGATGGTAGCGTTGGGGTGGATGGTAGCGTTGGGGTGGATGGTAGCGTTGGGGTAGATGGTAGTGTTGGGGTAGATGGTAATGTTGGGGTGGATGGTAGCGTTGGGGTGGATGGTAATGTTGGGGTGGATGGTAACTTTGGGGTGGATGGTAATGTTGGGGTGGATGGTAATGTTGGGGTGGATGGTAATGTTGGGGTGGATAGTAACCTTAGCGTGGATGGTAATGTAGGGGTGGACGATAATGTTGGGGTGGATGGTAACTTTGGGGTGGAATGTAATGTTGGGGTGGATGGTAACGTTAGCGTGGATGGTAATGTTGGGGTGGATGATAATGTTGGGGTGGATGGTAGCGTTGAGGTGGATGATAGCGTTGGGGTAGATGGTGGCGTTGGGGTAGATGGTAGTGTTGGGGTGTATGGTAATGTTGCGGTGGATGGTAATGTTGGGGGGGATGGTAAGGGTTAGCGTGGATGGTAAAGTTGGGGTAGATTGTTAAGTTGGGGTAGATGGTAGCGTTGGGGTGGATGATAATGTTTTTTGTGGATGGTAATGTTGGGGTGGATGGTAACATTGTGGTGGATGGTAGTGTTAGGGTGGTATGGTAGTGTTGGGGTGGATGATAGCATTGGGGTGGAGGGTAGTGTTGGGGTAGATGGTAGCGTTCGAATGTATGGTAATGTTGGGGTGGATGGTAATGTTGGGGTGGATGGTAGCGTTGAGGTAGATGGTAGTGTTGGGGTGGATGGTAGTGTTGGGGTGGATGGTAGCGTTGGGGTGGATGGTAGCGTTCGAATGTATGGTAATGTTGGGGTGGATGGTAATGTTGGGGTGGATGGTATCGTTGAGGTAGATGGTAGTGTTGGGGTGGATGGTAGTGTTGGGGTGAATGATAGTGTTGGGGTGGATGGTTGTGTTAGGGGTGGATGGTAGCCGTGGGGTGGATGGTAGCGTTGGGGTGGATGGTAGTGTTGGGGTAGATAGTAGCGTTGAGGTGAATGGGAGTGTTGGAATAGATGGTAGTGTTGGAATGGATGGTAATGTTCGGGATGGATGGGAGCGTTGGGGTGGATGGTAATGTTGGGATGGATGGAAACGTTGGGGTGGATGGTAATGTTGGGGGTGGATGGTAGCGTTGGGGGTAGATGGTAGCGTTGGGGCAGATGGTAATGTTGGGGTGGATGATAAAGTTAGGGTGGATGATAATTTGGGGGGGATGGTAGCGTTGGGGTAGATGGAAGCATTGAGGTGGATGGTAATGTTGGGGTGGTTAGTAACGATGGGGTGGATGGTAATGTTGGGAAGGATGGTAGCGTTGGGGGTAGATAGTAGCGTTGGGTTGGATGGTAATGTTGGTGTGGATAGCAACGTTGGGGTGGATGGTAACGTTGGGGGTGGATGGTAAGTTTGGGATGGATGGTAGCGTTGCGGGGGATGGTAATGTTGGGGGTCGATGGTAGCGTTGGGGTATATGATAACGTTGGGGTGGATGGTAATGTTGGGGGTGGTTGATAATGTTGGCATGGATGGTAACGTTGGGGATGGTACTGTTGGGATGGATGCTAACGTTGGGGTGGATGGTATTGTTGGAATTGATGGTAACGTTGGGATGGATGGTAATGATGGGGGTCGATGGTAGCGTTGGGGTAGATGTTAACGTTGGGGTGGATGATAATGTTGGGGGTGGTTAATAATGTTGGCATGGATGGAAACGTTGGGGATGGATGGTAATGTTGGGGGTGGATGATAATGTTGGGATGGATGGTAACGTTGGGGTGGATGGTAACGTTGGGGTGGATGGTAATGTTGGGGGTGGATGATAATGTTGGGATGGACGGTAACGTTGGGGTGAATGGTAATGTTTGGGGTGGAGGGTAGCGTTGGGGTAGATGGTAGCGTTGGGGAAGATGGTAGCGTTGGGGTAGATGGTAGTGTTGGGGTAGATGGTAATGTTGGAATGGATGGTAACGTTGGGGTGAATGGTAATGTTGGGGGTGGATGGTAGCGTTGGGGTAGATGGTAGCGTTGGGGTAGATGGTAGCGTTGGGTTAGATGGTAGCGTTGGGGTAGATGGTACCGTTGGGGTAGATGGTAATGTTGGGGGTGGTTGATAATGTTGGAATGGATGGTAGCATTGGGGTGGATGGTAATGTTGGGGGTGGATGGTAGCGTTGTGGTGGATGGTTACGTTGAGATGGATGGTAACGTTGTGGTGGATGGTTACGTTGGGGTGGATGATAATATTGGGATGGATGGTAACGTATGGGTGGATGGTAATGTTGGAACGGATGGTAACGTTAGGGTGGATGGTAATGTTGGGGGTGGATGGTATCGTTGGGATGGATGGTAACGTTGTGGTGGATGGTTGCGTTGGGGTGGATGATAATATTGGGATGGATGGTAACGTATTGGTGGATGGTAATGTTAGAACGGATGGTAACGTTAGGGTGGATGGTAATGTTGGGGGTGGATGGTATTGTTCGGGTAGATGGTAACGTTGGGGTGGATGGTAATGTTGGAATGGATGGTAACGTTGGGGTGAATGGAAATGTTTGGGGTGGATGGTAATGTTAGGGTGGATGGTAATGTTGGGGGTGGATGGTAAAGTTGGGGTAGGTGGTAGCGCTGGGGTGGATGGTAGAGTTGGAGTTTATGGTATTGTTGAGGTGGATGGTAGCCTTGGAATGTATGGTAATTTTGCGTGTGGATGGTAAAGTTTGGGTGGATTGTAATGTTGGGGGTGGATGGCAACGTTGGGTGGAAGGTAGTGTTGGGGTGGATGGTAATGTTGGGGTGGATGGTAGCTTTGGGTTGGATAGTAGTGTTGGGGTGGGTGGTAATGCTGGGGGTGTATGGTAGCGTTGGGGTGGATGGTAGCGTTGGGGTGGATGGTAGCGTTCGAATGTATGGTAATGTTGGGGTGCATGGTAATGTTGGGGGTGGATGGTAGCGTTGAGGTCGATGGTAATTTTGCGGGTGGATGGTAAAGTTTGGGTGGATTGTAATGTTGGGGGTGGATGGTAGCCTTGGGGTGGATGGTTGCGTTGGGGTGGATGGTATTGTTGGGGTGGATGGTTGCTTTGGGGTGAATGTGAGTGTTGGAATAGATGGTAGTGTTGGAATGGATGTGGAATGTTGGGGTGGATGGTAATGTTGGGGTGTATGGTAATGTTGGGGTGGATGGTAAAGTTGTGGTGGATGGTAGCATTGTGGTGGATGGTAGCGTTGGGGTGGATGGTAGGGTTGGGGTGGTTGGTAGCGTTGGGGTGGATGGTAGCGTTGGGGTGGATGGAAGTGCTGGAATGGATGTTAATGTGTTGGTGGATGGTGACGTTGGGGTGGATGGTAATGTTGGGGTGGATGGTAACGTTGGGGTGGATGGTAACGTTGGGGTGGATGGTAATGTTGGGGTGGATGGTAGCGTCGGGGTGGATGGCAAAGTTGGGGTAGATGGTTGCGTTGGGGTGGATGGTAATTTTGCGGGTGGATGGTAAAGTTTGGGTGGATAGTAATGTTGGGGGTGGATGGTAACGTTGGGGCGGAAGGTAGTATTGGATTGGATGGTAATGTTGGGGGTGGATGGTAACGTTGGGGTGGATGGTAGCGTTGGGGTAGATGGTAAGTTGGGGGTAGATGGTAACGTTGGGGTGAATGGTAGCGTTGGTTTGGATGGTAATGTTGGGGGTGGATGGTAACGTTGCGGTGGATGGTAGTGTTGGGGTAGATGGTAGCGTTGGGGTAGATGGTTACGTTGGAATGGATGGTAATGTTGAGGGTGAATGGTAATGTTGGGGTGGATGGTAATGTTGGGATGGATGGTAACGTTGGGGTGGATGGTAATGTTGGGGGTGGATGGTAGTGTTGGGGTGGATGGTAGCATTGGGGTGGATGGTAGTATTGGGGTGGATGGTAGTGTTGGGGTGGATGGTAGCGCTGGGGTGGAAGGTAGTGTTGGGGTGGATGGTAGTGTTGGGGTGGATGGTAGTGTTGGGGTGGATGGTAGTGTTGGGGTGGATGGTAGCGTTGGGGTGGATGGTAGCGTTGGGGTGGGTAGTAGTGTTGGGGTGGATGGTAGTGTTGGGGTGGATGGTAGTGTTGGGGTGGATGGTATTGTTGGGGTGGATGGTAGTGTTGGGGTGGATGGTAGTGTTGGGGTGGATGGTAGTGTTAGGGGTGGTTGGTGATGTTGGAATGGATGGTAACGTTGGGGTGGATGGAAGTTTTGGGGTGGATGGTAATATTGGAATGGATGGTAATGTTCGGGATGGATGGTAGCGTTGGGGTGGATGGTATTGTTCGGATAGATGGTAGTGTTGGAATGGATGGTAATGTTCGGGATGGATGGTCGCGTTGGGGTGGATGGTAATGTTGGGATGGATGGTAGCGTTGGGGTGAATGGTAATGTTGGAGTTAATGGTAATGTTGGAATGGATGGTAACGTTGGGGTGCATGATAATGTTGGGGGTGGATGGTAGCGTTGGGGTAGATGGTAGCGTTGGGGGTGGATGGTAATGTTGGGGTGGCTAGTAACGTTCGGGTAGATGGTAGCGTTGGGGCAGATGGTAATGTTGGGGTGGATGATAATTTTGGGGTAGATGGTAATGTTGGGGGTGGATGGTAACTTTGGGGTGGATGGTAGTGTTGGGGTGGATGGAAACGTTGGGGTGGATGGTAGTGTTGGGGTGGATGGTATTGTTGGGGTGGCTAGTAACGTTGGGGTAGATGGTAGCGTTGGGGCAGATGGTAATGTTGGGGTGGATGATAATTTTGGGGTAGATGGTAATGTTGGGGATGGATGGTAACGTTGGGGTGGATGGTAGTGTTGGGGTGGATGGTAATGTTGGGGGTGGATGGTAATGTTGGGATGGATCGTAACGTTGTGTGGGATGGTAACGTTGGGGATCGTAATGTTGGGATGGATGGTAACGTTGGGGTGGATGGTAATGTTGGGGGTGGATGGTAGTGTTGGGGTGGATGGTAGCATTGGGGTGGATGGTAGTATTGGGGTGGATGGTAGTGTTGGGGTGGATGGTCGCGCTGGGGTGGAAGGTAGTGTTGGGGTGGATGGTAGTGTTGGGGTGGATGGTAGCGTTGGGGTGGATGGTGGCGTTGGGGTGGGTAGTAGTGTTGGGGTGAATGGTAGTGTTGGGGTGGATGGTAGTGTTGGGGTGGATGGTATTGGTGGGGTGGATGGTAGTGTTGGGGTGGATGGTAGTGTTGGGGTGGATGGTAGTGTTAGGGGTGGTTGGTGATGTTGGAATGGATGGTAACGTTGGGGTGGATGGAAATTTTGGGGTGGATGGTAATGTTGGAATGGATGGTAATGTTCGGGATGGATGGTAGCGTTGGGGTGGATGGTAATGTTCGGATAGATGGTAGTGTTGGAATGGATGGTAATGTTCGGGATGGATGGTCGCGTTGGGGTGGATGGTAATGTTGGGATGGATGGTAGCGTTGGGGTGAATGGTAATGTTGGAGTTAATGGTAATGTTGGAATGGATGGTAACGTTGGGGTGCATGATAATGTTGGGGGTGGATGGTAGCGTTGGGGTAGATTTGTAGCGTTGGGGTGGATGGTAATGTTGGGGTGGCTAATAACGTTGGGGTAGATGGTAGCGTTGGGGTGGATGGTAATGTTGGGATGGATCGTAACCTTGTGTGGGATGGTAACGTTGGGGATCGTAATGTTGGGATGGATGGTAACGTTGGGGTGGATGGTAGCATTGGGGTGGATGGTAATGTTGGGGTGGCTAGTACCGTTGGGGTGGATAATAATGTTGGGAAGGATGGTAATGTTGGGGGTGGATGGTATTTTTGGGGGTGGATGGTAGCGTTGGGGTAGATAGTAGCATTGGGGTGGATGGTAATGTTGGGGTGGATAGTAACGTTGGGGTGGATGATAACGTTGGGGGTGGATGGTAATGTTGGGATGGATGGAATCGTTGTGGGGGATGGTAATGTTGGGGGTGGATGGTAATGTTGGGATGGATGGTAACGTTGTGGGGGATGGTAACGTTGGGGGTGGATGGTAGCGTTGGGGTAGATGGTAACGTTGAGGATGGTAATGTTCGGATGGATGGTATCGTTGTGGGGGATGGTAATGTTGGAATGGATGGTAACGTTGGGGTGGATGGTAATGTTGGGGGTGGATGGTAGCGTTGGGGTGGATGGTAGTGCTGGGGGTGGATGGTAGCATTGGGGTAGAAGTTAGCGTTGGGGTAGATGGTAACGTTGGAATGGATGGTAATGTTGAGGGTGGATGGTAATGTTGGGGGTGGATGGTAATGTTGGGATGGATGGTAACGTTGGGGTGGATGGTAAGGTTGGGGTAGATGGTAGTGTTGGGGTGGATGGTAGTGCTGGGGTGGAAGGTAGTGTTGGAATGGATGGTGATGTTGGGGTGGATGGTAGTGTTGGGATGGATGGTAATGTTGGGGTAGATGGTAGTGATGGGGTGGATGGTAGTGCTGGGGTGGAAGGTAGTGTTGGAATGGATGGTGATGTTGGGGTGGATGGTAGCGTTGTGGTGGATGGTAGTGTTGGGGTGGATGGGAGTGTTGGGTTGGTTGGTTGTGTTAGGGTTGGGTGGCAGCCTTAGGGTAGATGGTAGCGTTGGGGTGAATGGTAGTGTTGGGGTAGATGGTAGCGTTGGGGTGAATGGGAGTGTTGGGGTGGATGGTAATGTTGGAATGGATGGTAATGTTGGGGTGGATGGTAGTGTTGGGGTGGATGGTAATGTTGGGTGGATGGTAATGTTGGGATGGATGGTAATGTTGGGGTGGATGGTAATGTTGGGGTGGATGGTAGCGTTGGGTGATGGTAATGTTGGGGTGGATGGTAATGTTGGGTTGGATGGTAATGTTGGGGTGATGGTAATGTTGGGGTGGATGGTAATGTTGGGGTGGATGGTAATGTTGGGGTGGATGGTAATGTTGGGGTGGATGGTAGTTGGGGTGATGGTACGTTGGGGTGGATGGTAATGTTGGGTGGATGGTAATGTTGGGGTGGATGGTAATGTTGGGGTGGATGGTAATGTTGGGGTGGATGGTAACGTTGGGGTGGATGGTAATGTTGGGGTGGATGGTAACGTTGGGGTGGATGGTATGTTGGGGTGGATGGTAATGTTGGGGTGGATGGTAACGTTGGGGTGGATGGTAATGTTGGGGTGGATGGTAACGTTGGGGTGGATGGTAATGTTGGGGTGGATGGTAATGTTGGGGTGGATGGTAACGTTGGGGTGGATGGTAATGTTGGGGTGGATGGTAACGTTGGGGTGGATGGTAATGTTGGGGTGGATGGTAATGTTGGGGTGGATGGTAACGTTGGGGTGGATGGTAATGTTGGGGTGGATGGTAACGTTGGGGTGGATGGTAATGTTGGGGTGGATGGTAGCGTTGGGGTGGATGGTAGCGTTGGGGTGGATGGTAGCGTTGGGGTGGATGGTAGTGTTGGGGTGGATGGTAAGTTGGGGTGGATGGTAAGGTTGGGGTGGATGGTAAGGTTGGGTGGATGGTAACGTTGGGGTGGATGGTAACGTTGGGGTGGATGGTAAGTTGGGGTGGATGGTAATGTTGGGGTGGATGGTAATGTTGGGGTGGATGGTAAGTTGGGGTGGATGGTAGCGTTGGGGTGGATGGTAGCTTTGGTGGATGGTAGTGTTGGGGTGGATGGTAGCATTGGGGTGGATGGTAATGTTGGGGTGGATGGTAATGTTGGGGTGGATGGTAATGTTGGGGTGGATGGTAGCGTTGGGGTGGATGGTAGTGTTGGGGTGGATGGTAATGTTGGGGTGGATGGTAACGTTGGGGTGGATGGTAGTGTTGGGGTGGATGGTAATGTTGGGGTGGATGGTAACGTTGAGGTGGATGGTAGTGTTGGGGTGGATGGTAGTGTTGCAATGGATGGTAATGTTGGGGTGGATGGTAGTGTTGGGGTGGATGATAGTGTTGGGGTGGATGGTAGTGTTGGGGTGGATGGTTGTGTTAGGGGTGGATGGTTGTGTTAGGGGTGGATGGTAGCGTTGGGGTGTGTTGTAGTGTTGGGGTAGATGGTAGCGTTGAGGTGAAGGGGAGTGTTGGAATAGATGGTAGTGTTGGAATGGATGGTAATGTTCGGGATGGATGGTAGCGTTGGGGTGGATGGTAATGTTGGGATGGATGGTATCGTTGGGGTGGATGGTAATGTTGGGGGTGGATGGTAACTTATGGGTGGAGGGTAATGTTGG
>CAUDMG010002762.1:0-68472 GCA_958450375.1 Homarus gammarus | reverse complement strand
TGACACTCCCAGGTACACCTCTGACACTCTCAGGAACACCTCTGACACTCCCAGGTACACCTTTGACACTCCCAGGTACAACTCTGACACTCCCAGGTACACCTCTGACTCTCCCAGGTACACCTCTGACACTCCCAGGAACACCCCTGACACTCCCAGGTACACCTCTGACACTCCCAGGTACACCTGAGACACTCCCAGGTACACCTCTGACACATCCAGCCCTGACACTTCCAGGTACACTTCTGACACTCCGAGGTACATCAATCACACTCCCAGGTACACCACTGACACTCCCAGGTACACCTCTGACACTCCCAGGTACACCTCTGACACTCCCAGGTACACTTATGACATTCCCAGGTACACCTTCGACACTCCCAGGTACACCTCAGACACTCCGAGGTACGCCTCCGACACTCCCAGTTACACCCCTGACACTCCCAGGTACACCCCTGACACTCCCAAGTACACCTCTGACACTTCCAGGTACACCTCTGACACTCCCAGGTACATCAATCACACTCCCAGGTACACCACTGACACTCCCAGGTACACCTCTGACACTCCCAGGTACACCTCTGACACTCCCAAGTACAACTCTGACACTCCCAGGTACACCTCTGGCACTCCCAGGTACACTTCTGACACTCCCAAGTACAACTCTGACACTCCCAGGTACACCTCTGACACTCCCAGGTACACTTCTGATACTCCCAGTTACACCTCCGACACTCCCAGTTACACCCCAGACACTCCCAGGTACACCTCTGACACTCCCAGGTACACCCCTGACACTCCCAGATACACCTCTGATACTCCCAGGTACACCTCTGATACTCCCAGGTGCACCCCTGGCACTCCCAGGTACACCTCTGACACTCCCAGGTACACCTCTGACACTCCCAGGTACACCTCTGACACTCTCAGGAACACCTCTGACACTCCCAGGTACACCTCTGACACTCCCAGGTACAACTCTGAAACTCCCAGGTACAACTCAGACACTCTCAGGAACAACTCTAACACTCCCAGGTACACCTGAGACACTCCAAGGTACACCTCTGACACTCCCAGGTACACCTCAGACACTCCCAGGGACACCTCTGACACTCCCAGGTACATCAATCACACTCCCAGGTACACCTCTGACACTCCCAGGTACACCTCTGACATTCCCAGGTACACCTCCGACACTCCCAGGTACACCTCAGACACTCCGAGGTACGCCTCCGACACTCCCAGTTACACCCCTGACACTTCCAGGTACATCCCTGACACTCTCAGGAACACCTCTGACACTCCCAGGTACACCTCTGACACTCCCAGGTACAACTCTGACACTCCCAGGTACACCTCTGACACTCCCAGGTACACCTCTGATACTCCCAGGTACACCTCTGACACTCCCAGGTACACCTCTGACACTCCCAGGTACACCTCTGACACTCCCAGGTACAACTCTGACACTCCCAGGTACACCTCTGACACTCCCAGGTACACCTTTGATACTGCCAGGTACACCTCTGACACTAATAGGTACACCCCTGACACTCCCAGGTACACCTCTGACACTCCCAGGTACACCTCTGACACTCTCAGGAACACCTCTGACACTCCCAGGTACACCTTTGACACTCCCAGGTACAACTCTGACACTCCCAGGTACACCTCTGACTCTCCCAGGTACACCTCTGACACTCCCAGGTACACCCCTGACACTCCCAGGTACACCTCTGACACTCCCAGGTACTCCTCAGACACTCCCAGGTACACCTCTGACACATCCAGGCCTGACACTTCCAGGTACACTTCTGACACTCCCAGGTACATCAATCACACTCCCAGGTACACCTCTGACACTCCCAGGTACACTTATGACATTCCCAGGTACACCTCCGACACTCCCAGGTACACCTCAGACACTCCGAGGTACGCCTCCGACACTCCCAGTTACACCCATGACACTCCCAGTTACACCCCTGAAACTCCCAAGTACACCCCTGACACTCCCAGGTACACCTCTGACACTCCCAGGTACACCACTGACACTCCCAGGTACACCTCTGACACTCCCAGGTACACCTCTGACACTCCCAGGTACACCTCTGGCACTCCCAGGTACACCTCTGACACTCCCAGGTACAACTCTGACACTCCCAGGTACACCTCCGACATACCCAGGTATACTTCTGACACTCCCAGTTACACCTCCAACACTCCCAGTTACACCCCAGACACTCCCAGGTACACCTCTGACACTCCCAGTTACACCTCTGACACTCCCAGATACACCTCTGATACTCCCAGGTACACCTCTGACACTCCCAGGTACACCCTGACACTCCCAGGTACACCTCTGACACTCCCAGGTACACCTCTGACACTCTCAGGAACACCTCTGACACTCCAGGTACACCTCTGACACTCCCAGGTACAACTCTGACACTCCCAGGTACACCTCTGACACTCCCAGGTACACCTCTGACACTCCCAGGTACACCTGACACTCCCAGGTACACCTGACACTCCAGGTACACCTCTGACACTCCCAGGTACACCTGAGACACTCCAAGGTACACCTCTGACACTCCCAGGTACACCTCAGACACTCCCAGGTACACCTCTGACACTCCCAGGTACATCAATCACACTCCCAGGTACACCACTGACACTCCCAGGTACACCTCTGACACTCCCAGGTACACCTCTGACACTCCCAGGTACACCTCTGACATTCCCAGGTACACCTCCGACACTCCCAGGTACACCTCAGACACTCCGAGGTACGCCTCCGACACTCCCAGTTACACCCCTGACACTCCCAGGTACACCTCTGACACTCCCAGGTACACCTCTGACACTCTCAGGAACACCTCAGATACTCCCAGGTACACCTCTGACACTCCCAGGTACACCTCTGACACTCCCAGGTACACCTCTGACACTCCCAGGTACACCTTTGATACTCCCAGGTACACCTCTGACACTCCCAAGTACACCTCTGACACTCCCAGGTACACCTCTGACACTCCCAGGTACAACTCTGACACTCCCAGGTACACCTCTGACACTCCCAGGTACACCTTTGATACTGCCAGGTACACCTCTGACACTAATAGGTACACCCCTGACACTCCCAGGTACACCTCTGACACTCCCAGGTACACCTCTGACACTCTCAGGAACACCTCTGACACTCCCAGGTACACCTTTGACACTCCCAGGTACAACTCTGACACTCCCAGGTACACCTCTGACTCTCCCAGGTACACCTCTGACACTCCTAGGTACACCCCTGACACTCCCAGGTACACCTCTGACATTCCCAGGTACACCTGAGATACTCCCAGGCACACCTCTGAAACATCCAGCCCTGACACTTACATGTACACCTCTGAAACTCCCAGGTACATAAATCAAACTCCCAGGTACACCTCTGACACTCCCAAGAGCACCTCTGACACTCCCAGGTACACCTCTGACACTCACAGGTACACTTATGACATTCCCAGGTACACCTTCGACACTCCCAGGTACACCTCAGACACTCCGAGGTACGCCTCCGACACTCCCAGTTTCACCCCAGACACTCCCAGGTACACCCCTGACACTCCCAAGTACACCTCTGACACTCCCAGGTACACTTCTGACACTCCCAGGTACATCAATCACACTCCCAGGTACACCACTGACACTCCCAGGTACACCTCTGACACTCCCAGGTACACCTCTGACACTCCCAAGTACAACTCTGACACTCCCAGGTACACCTCTGGCACTCCCAGGTACACTTCTGACACTCCCAAGTACAACTCTGACACTCCCAGGTACACCTCTGACACTCCCAGGTACACTTCTGACACTCCCAGTTACACCTCTGACACTCCCAGTTACACCCCTGACACTCCCAGGTACACCTCTGACACTCCCAGGTACACCTCTGACACTCCCAGGTACACCTCTGACACTCCCAGGTTTAACTTTCACACTCCCATTAACACCTCTGACACGCCCAGGTACACCTCTGACACTCCCAGGTACACTTCTGACACTCTCAGGAACACCTCTGACACATCCCAGGTACACCTCTGACACTCTCAGGTACAACTCTGAAACTCCCAGGTACACCTCTGACACTCCCAGGTACACCTCTGACACTCCCAGGTACACCTGAGACACTCCAAGGTACACCTCTGACACATCCAGGCTTCACACTTCCAGGTACACCTCTGACACTCCCAGTACATCAATCACACTCCCAGGTACACCACTGACACTCCCAGGTACACCTCTGACACTCCCAGGTACACCTCTGACACTCCCAGGTACACCTCTGACACTCCAGGTACACCTCAGACACTCCCAGGTACACCTCTGACACTCCCAGGTACACCTCTGACACTCCCAGGTACACCCTGACACTCCCAGGTACACCTCAGACACTCCCAGGTACACCTCTGACACTCCCAGGTACACCTCTGACACTCCCAGTTACACCTCTGACACTCCCAGGTACACCTCTGATACTCCCTGTTACACCTCTGACACTCCCAGGTACACCTCTGACACTCCCAGGTACACCTATGACACTCCAGGTACAACTGAAACATTCCAGGTACACCTCTGACACATCCAGCCCTGACACTTCCAATAAAAACTCTGAAACTCCAGGTACATAAATCAAACTCCCAGGTACACCTCTGACACTCCCAGGTACACCTCTGTCACTCTCAGGTACACTTCAGACACTCCCAGGTACACCCCTGACACCACCAGTTGCACCTCCGACTTTCCCAGGTGCACCTTAGACACTCTGAGGTACGTCTCCGACACTCCCAGTTACAACTATGACACTCCCAGGTACACCTCCGACACTCCCAGGTACTACTCTGACACTCCCAGGTACACCGCTGACACTCCCAGGTACACCTCTGACACTCCCAGGTACACTTCTGACACTCCCAGTTACACCTCCGACACTCCCAGTTACACCCCTGACACTCCCAGGTACACCTCTGACACTCCCAGGTACACCTCTGACACTCCCAGGTACTCCTCTGATACTCCCAGGTACACCTCTGACACTCCCAGGTAGGTTAAGTTGGGTACGACTGTTACTGTTGAGTTGTTCCCACTGACTTAAGCACTGTTCACCACTGTGCACCTCTGCTTAATACTGGTTCCGTTCCTTCCCTAATGAAATTGTAACTTCTGGAGAGAAGTTGATGATATTCCTGTTGGGAGCAGGGTTCAGAGGAGGGGGCTGGTATGGGCCAACTTGACAGTTGACCTGGCTGCTCCGAGAGGAGCGCCAGGCACGTCTTGACCCTTCGGTGGTCAAGGATGTAGGGTGTGTGTGTATGTTTTGTGAGCTGCCTGTTTGTGTATTTACGTGAGTCTGCGTATGTGTGTATTTTTTTTGTGTGTGTGTGTGTGCGGGCTTCTACATACGTGGACATAGTTTCTTGTCTGCATTTTGGGGATTTTTCCTTCTTGGGTCAGCCGTGTGGTGTTAAGATGCTCAGACACACAGTTACGTGGAAGTCAGGTGAGTTAGGCCACGGAACCACTAGCACAGCACAGCTGGTGGCAGTGACCACCATTAGACTATTGTTACCTCTACCAATATCACTGAATGTTGGTGATGTATTGCAGACTATTGTTGGCATCGTGTCAAGATAATGAAACACTGCAGGGATATTTTACTCCTACTGGCTGTATGAGATAGGCGATATATTGCTTGCTAATTGTAAAGAGATCCTCACATAACTTATTTTAATATTATTTCCTTGAAGACACTCGTATAGTAAAATGTCTTGTATTGTAATTCATGAGTTTTAAGGTCTTCTCGTATGTAATTAATGACCCTACACTGTTATGGTCGTGGTTGTTTCCTGGTGAAAAAGACTGTAATGTTAAGTTTTATATCGAGATTTAGCTCATAAAGAATGCGTCACTTCCAGCCACATTTTCATAATCAAACATTTCCCTCTACCTGAGATACCTACGCCGTATGCTATCGTGACAGATACTGATAGGAAGATTTTTTCTCAGAGATCATGGAAGTGTACTTGAATTTCCTTGAAAATTGAATCATGTAGCAGTGACAGCAATAGGTTATATAAATCAGGCTGTTCATGGAGAATCCTCAAGCAGCATATCTCCATATCAAAGACAGTAGGAGTGCTGATGCAGTGTCCAGGATACGTGTCCTAGTAAGTGCCTGACACGCTGGGGCTATTAAGTGTCATGATGGCTGTGAGGAGACTAGATCACACAGTTACCCAGGAGTCTTATGGACCCTTGGTTGGCAATAACTTCTTTATAATTCCTGTATTGTTTTTACCTTTTTATGCATTTTTTCTTTAACTCGGCGAGGCTATGATAATTCAGGGGCGAGGCGGGGACGGGGTGGGGAGAACACGGAGGATCAACGAAAATATAAACAGAATTATGTGATGCTCTTGCAGTAAGCTATATAAAGTGCCACGTGAAATAAAGTTGTAAATGGAATATTTCACTGTTTCGTTTTTAATTTCACACGAAACCAAGGCAATGAACTATAATATTTTTCTGTACACTTCAATATGAGGGTAAGGAAGATGGAAGAGGTGAACATGTAGAGATCAGAGGTCAACTCGTGTGTGTGTGTGTGTGTGTGTGTGTGTGTGTGTGTGTGTGTGTGTGTGTGTGTGTGTGTGTGTGTGTGTGTGAACAAAATAAGAATATATCTTTCAATGAACATTTTTTACAGTTCCGTCAATATATTGAAATTTTGTGCTCAGCATCTTTCTAAATTTTGATTGCTATCGTGATATATGAGGCCGTATATTTTCATTTATGTTCTACACCCATAACGCAGGCGAGAATGTCGACTCCTTGATTGTGATCATGACGTATGACTCAATATTTATGTAGCAATACTTGAGGTCTGAGTTGTAGTGTAAAATGGTTCTTGTGCACATTACCGACATGATTTATAACACGTTTTAGGTTCTGTTTTACCCCTGCTGTGATCTTTTTAAGATTAAGGTGGTACTCACTGGGATTAGAGGTACAGTATTCTCTCAGGGCGTTACTGAATATTAGGTGTTCTTCCTAACACTATGACTTGGAGGATTACCTTAACCGATAGGTCAACAACTGCAAATATGTTGCCTGTATAACAAGTGAACTAACGTGTCGTGGGTTGAGTACTGGGGAGTGGGTCTGCCAAGCAGGCCTACTCCTGCGGTCACCCCCGGCCATGTGGTGAAGGTCTGTATAAACAAACCCCCCTTTTATGGTGCCACGTTGGATAGTTCTATTGAAACTAAAATTGACTTTTATACTGTATCTAACCAGAAAAACAGAGATACTATTAAGAACAAGTGAAGTGTAATAAAAGTGCTTATAAACTGAGAATACGCCTGTTACCTTAGTCCCCCCCCCCCCCCCCCGACACCACACTCCCTCCGCTCCCAGGAGGCCCTCCTACCCCCACACCGCTGATGTCTGTCAGGCTCCCCTCTCCCCTTGTCCTATAAGAGGGCTTACGCCTCAAGGACATCGCTGGCCTACATGTCGCCTCTGTGCCCCAGTGTATATGGCCTAGATTCCATCTAAAATCTAACCATGGCAGGAGTCATCGCTGGGCGGCGCTCTGCCTATGTCCTTGATGAAGAAAATGAAGAGGACAGTCATAGCGACACTGAAGCTGGCTTTCAGAAGTTTCAGACACGGCAGCAGAAACGCAAGATGAGGACCCAGGGAAGGAAGCAGAGGAGAGCCAATAGGGGCATCCCCCCCCCCCCCCTCCCATTGCTCCCCGGGCTAAGTACATGCGCCTTGCCTTCCCCGAGAACGCAACCAATTTGATGAAGATTAATTGGTTGACTGCCCTGAATAAGGATTATGGCATGGCTAAGCTGAATGTTGTCGTGCCAGGTAACACCCCTCGTTTTGTCTATGTAGGCCGAGAGGAGACAGAAGCTATCCAACGCTTCATTGATGGTAGGGTCGGTTCAATACACCTTATTAAGCGAGATGAACCTGTTCGACCCCAAAAAATGAAGGAATACCTTGTCACCCAATTCCCCAAGGGTATTCCCCCCAAGAGAGCTCTGTCACTTCAGGGCGTCCACAGTGCAAGAAGACTCTATAAGGATGGTGCACAACTTAGTAGGATCATCATTGTCTGGAAAAGGAAGGAACCACCTCCTGAGAAGTACAGCTTCTTTGGCAGCACGTACGGTACCCCTAGTAACATCAGTCGGTGGATTCCTCCCCCTGTGGTGTGCTACAACTGCTTTGGGGTCAATCATGTGGCGAAATACTGTCACAAGCCAGCCACCTGCGGCTACTGCGCAGGAATGCATAGCACAAGCAGCTGCCCCATCAAGGAAGGTGCCTCTCAGGACGGAAGAGAGCAGGACTCCCCATCTGAGTGGCAGTGTGCCAGATGCAGGAAGAAGGGTGTGACGGCCTGGCATCCAGGTTGCCTTGGGAGCCCGCCTCCACCCACAATAGCGGTCACACTCAGTGACGCCAACGCTACAGGGTCGCCGCCAACGCCTGAAATCAACAGCTACACCTCCCCACCCAGGAGGCAGTGTTACAGGTGCAGGGAGGAGGGTGTGACGGCCTGGCATCCAGGTTGCCCTGGAAGCCCGCCTCCACCAACAAAAGCGGTCCCACTCAGTGATGCCAACAGCAACACTGCGGGGTCGCCTCCAGCACCTGAAATCAACAGCGACACCTCCCAAGGGCAGTGTCCCAGGTCCAGGGAGGAGGGTGTGACGGCCTTGCACCCCAGTTGTCCTGGGAGGTCGCCTCCATCCACAATAGCAGTCCCACTCAATGATGCCAATGCGGCCGGATCGCCTCCACCACCTGAAGTCAACAGGCACAGTGACTCTCCTTCGTTAGCCAATGCAGGTCAGGTTAAAGCCTGCCAAGTAAGTGTACCAGTGAACAATGACAGTGATAGTGTTAGTGGAGCTTCTGAAGGAGCTGGTGCCTCCTCTCATAATGATGCCAACTTGAGGGTGAGCAGCCAGAGCGAGACCGATAGTGATGGTAGCATGAATGGGGAGAATGAGCCCCAGACTGCCAGCGTGGTCTCTACAATAGTCCCAGGTCTGCAGACTGTTCATGACCCTGTAAGTTTTCCATTGTTTACGGAGGAGGAACTCGCGGGACTGATGAAGCAACCCGCGTATAAAAATCCTACTGGAATAAGGGCTGTGAAGAACATTATCAGGAAATCCAGAGGTACAGAAATTGGAAGGGTCAGCTTATTGGTCAGGCTGATCTATGAAGCCAGCGTGCGACTCTCTACGTTAAATACAAGCTGGGAAAAGTAACACGAACGCTTAGGTTCATTTCATGGAACATCCGGAGTGTTAATCGCAGAATTAATGATCTACAATGGTTTGTTAAAGTTTTTGACATTGATGTAATTGGCTTACAAGAACCTTACACGTCCAGCACCCAGAGGAAAGTTGCACCCAGGATAGCTGGGTTTACAGCATATAATAGTGGAGCAGGAAGTGGCCTGCTCACATATGTAAAGAATGGTCTGGTCTGTAAATGGATTAAAACTCACAATGATGAAAGTATTCACTATCAACAATTTACAGTAAAGACAGCAAACAGTCAATTTTCGCTGTATAACATCTATGTTCGGTGTAATGAACTGCGAGCGGACGTGTTACCAAAGCCATCAGGTAACAATGCTATGCTGTGTATGGGTGACTTTAACTCTCGTCACACTGTCCTCGGTGATGTCCAGTGTAACTCTAATGGGAGGGTGTTCGTGAATTACATCAATAATCATAATATCACTGTATACGACACAGACAAAGTGACACATCTGATGGGGGGCAGACTTGATTATGTGATTGGGTATAACCTAGTAGACAGTAATGTCAAGGCTAAGGTCATCTCAGACTACCTTGTCAGTGATCATTATGCAATACTTACTGAATACACTGTTGCTGATGTCAAGTGTGAACCCCATCCTAAGCTCAGAATTAATATCCCAGATAATCTTAAACTGCACTTCAAGGCCTACATCCACAGATGGTATGCTGGATATACACCTGGGTCAGTGGATGAATTTTGCTGTGATCTTGTAAATGTCATTACCACATATTATACCACCTGGGTTAAGTCAAGGAGGAAGGGGGGCAGCACTAAACCACCTCTGTGGACACATGACCCCATCCTCACCAAAGAAGGAGCGAATGTAAAACAGCTTGCCAACACTTATAAGCAAAATAAAACTAGTGATAACCTTTTGGCATTCCTCAAAGCTAACAGAGAATTTCGTGAACTCAAAGGTCAGGTGAGAAACACCTATTGGGAACAATTCTTACAGGGGATTAATAGAACAACCACTCTAGCAGAAATGTGGAAGAAAATTAGAGCCATTACCAAGTCACCCACCCCAGTCCAGCTTCATCACAGCCCTGCAGAATATGCTGACATGCTATTAGACCAATGGTCTAGTGTGTCACGAATCACTTCCCTGTCTCCTGACATACAACAATATCTTAACACCTCACACATTAATAGGGGTTTCAATATTGAAATAGCCTGTTCCTCACCAGACCTTACCGACCAGTTTCCTATAACGCACCACGAACTAACAACAGCACTAATGAAAGGTGAGTCATCCTCCCCTGGTGAGGATGGCATAACCTATAACACCCTGAGATTGTTGAATGAGATCCCTAACCATCCACTGCTTGACCTGTATCAAATGAGCCTCACACAGGGTATTCTGCCTAAGACATGGACTCATGGAAACATAGTTCCAATCCCTAAAGCTAATTCTCCAAACTTCAGGCCAATTTCACTTACATCCTGTATGTGTAAAGTCCTTGAAAGAGTTGTTCTAAACCGTCTCATGTTTCAAGTCAAAGACAAACTCGCCCCTAATCTGTACGGGTTCATGCCCGGGCGTAGCACACAGACATGCTTTGCAGAATATCTTGTTCACTCAAAAGATAAGACACAAACAGCCTTCATAGACCTTAAATCAGCCTTTGATGTAGCTAATAGAGACATTATACTTGAGCAACTAGCTAATTTTGGCATACAAGGTAACCTCCTGACATGGATAAAGGGTTATCTGTCCAACAGGTATGCCAGTGTTCTGTTTAGGGGAGTTAAAAGTACCAGAATGAGATCATTTGAGCTGGGCACGCCTCAGGGAGGAGTGTTAAGTCCTATGCTCTTTAATATACTGATGCACAAGCTTATTGCTGACATTCCAGTTCAACCAAGCGAAGCCGTAATATGCTATGCTGATGATATCTGCATTATGACACAAACCAAACTCAGGCTCCAAGCCTTGCTGGATGTATTTGCTCGGAGAACTGTTGAATGCGGTCTCATAATATCTGTTGACAAGACGAGGGTCCTCAATCCTCGTCCTGCTCACCCTCTGCCTCTTGACTATAACATTAACAGCATGCCCTTGGAACTATGTAGCTCCCATAAATATCTTGGAATTTGTGTGAATGATGCAAACTTTGTCAGCAACCTTGGTGACAAACTAATGCAGCGCATTAAACCCCTCAGAACCCTTGTTGGCAAGGGCTATGAAATTAACATATTGCCACACGCTGCTAGCTAGGCTGAATAAATAATACATAAATGGAGCACATACATAATATACATACATGATATATAATCCAGCATACATAATATACATACACCTCCCTCCCCCCTATACGCTCATAGCAAAGTCTTGAGCGGACCTTTTCTTTTGGATCCGTTCCGAGCGTCGAGGGACTTCATCACTGGGAAGGGTATGGGACTCAACACTGGTGGCGGGGCCAGCAGAAGGCATTGTTACGGGGCGGAGAAAACGGCGGTTCCTCCACCACACACGACCACTGGGTAACCGCACCTGGTAGTCCCGTGACCTGCCGAGACCCATGACTACGCCTACTTTGTCCCAACGTAGGGAGGTCGGGTCCTGAACACGGACTTGGGTGCCGACACTCAACCTGGGGAGAGAACGGGCGTGGTCATTGTAGCGGGCGACGACGTCCTGAACACGTTCGGCGGCTCGGCGATCACAATTCTCTGTCTTGGCCTGCCACTCCTTGGAGAAGGATTGAGGGTGAGCAGGGACACAAGAACGAAGGGGGCGTCCATACAAAACCTGGGCAGGGGAGCGTCCGGTGTAGTTAGGTGTGTTGCGGAGTTCAAGAAGACCCCTGTCGAAGGCCTCGCAGTCAATGTTCCCAGAAGGGGCCACCTTAAGGATGAGGTGCTTCAGGGATTTGACAGCAGCCTCAGCGTGGCCGTTGGACTGCGGGTAATGGGGCGATGACAACACATGCCGGACTCCCCATCGGTCAAGGAACACAGCAAAGTCCCGGCTTGTGAACTGAGGCCCTCCGTCGGTTCGCAGGCGTGCAGGAACGCCCACGTCACGGAAGTAGTGGCGGAACTTGCTGATGGTGGCGGCAGACGTCGTGTCATTACCGCACTTGATGACAACCGGCCAACCAGAGAGACGGTCGACGATAACGAGGAAGGACTTTCCTGACACACAGAAAAAGTCGGCCGACACAGACTCAAAGGGGCGGGTGGGGTTGTCGTCACTCATAAAGGATTCCTGCTGCTGGCTGGGTTGTAATACGCGGTGGGGCTTACACACCTGGACAGCATTGGAGATGTCGGGGTCGATGCCAGGCCGGAACACAGTCTGTCTTGCACGCCGTTTGGTGGCCTCGGCTCCACAGTGACTGTCGTGGAGGCGAGCCAAGGCGTGGAGACTTGAAGCAGCAGGGACAACTACCGAAGGGGAGGTGTCACTGGCCAGAGGTAGGGGTAGGGCGGCAGCAGGGTAGTTGCTGCTCCCTTCGTGCACCCTGTTGGCGTGTTTTACCTCGAGAATCGGTGTTGGGAAGTCCTGGGAGATGATGGCCAACTCTTGGCAATGTCTGTAGGACAGCAAAGGAGTCGGGACGCCATTATGCACATCAATCCAGGCTTGACACGACCTGTTGCCAAAGGTGACGTGTGCATAGAGTGAACCTAGGGCCGGGGTCATCTGTGAACCATCTGCCATAAAGCGGAGATCCTTGGGGGGCGGTCCTAGATCACTTGGAGAGAGCCCCAAGCATTGCAAATGCTGGGGACCGATGACTGTAGCATCAGCGCCGGTGTCGGGCAACATCTGAAGACGGGATGACACACCGCCGTAGGTCACGATGACGCTGATGTACTGGGGGACTTTGGTCCTGGGACGCGGGGGGGAGCACACATTCCTAATGTGGCTCGAGCGTTGTCAGGAGTCGTCGTGCCTCTGATTGGAAGACTGTGGGCGGCCCTCTCTGGTGGAAGGGGGCTGAAGCTTCCGCCGACGCGGTCCTTTGGGTTTGTTGGAAGGGCAACACTTGTCATAGTGGCCCAGACGACCACACACATTGCACTGGACGCGTTTGGCTGGGCACCGTACTGTGAGTGACCAGTGGCCCTTACGGTCACAACTGTTGCAGGTAGACTGAGCAGCTGGACACACCCGTGTTCCGTGCTGCTTACCACAGTTGTTGCAAAATAAACCGGGCGTGGACGTGGTGGGCGAAGGCGTAGGAACAGACTTCTTGTCCTTCTTGTACCGGGACACAGCGCGTACAGCTGTAGGGGGAGCACGGATGGCAGAGGTGGCACACCTGGCAGCCTCATAGGAGCGACATATCGTCAACACATCCTTAAGAGAAGAGGAAGAGTCGAGGGAGGTGAGGCGTTGGACAAGTTCCTCGTCCTTAACACCCATCAGGATCACCTGCTTCAACTGGGTCTCCTCGCACTGCTGGTGGTGGCCTGGACATATATCTACCTCTTCCGAGGCGCTCTTGAGTCGTACGTAAAAGGCATCAAAAGACTCACCCTCCATCTGTCTGCAGCTAAACAATTCCCTCCTGCGCAGAGCTTCATTCTGCTGTCCTTTGATGTGCCGTTGTAGAACGTCCAGTACCTCCTCTACAGACAGCGAAGAGGTTGGGGGTACCTGCAACGTATGTTCCAAGACACGCTGAATTTCCAAGGACAGGCACATACGCAGCTGGATGAGTTGTTTAGGCTGTGACAAACTCTGGAGATCCACCATTGTAGAATAATCAGTCCACCGTCGCCGCCATTCACGAAAAGTCTGGAAATTCACATCAGGCTTCAAGATGGGCGGTGTTTGAGCTGCTGCTTTAGGTGGGGCTGGGGGGTGTGAAGGAAGCATGGATGAGGTATCTGAACCAGTCAGTACCGAGGCAGTGTTAGAGCCAGGGGCTTGGTTAACAGTGAGGCGAGATATCAAGGCTTCAAACCGTTCACTGTCTTCCAATCTCCGTTGGTTGTCTCGTTCTGCCTCTGCTTGCCTTCTGTGCTCATCCGCCAAACGTCTGTGGGCTTCATCCTCGCGTTTCTCATCTCTCATAAACTTCAGTAAAGCAATTATCTCTGGAGACAACGCTGAATATTGAGGTGAGGGACTGCGCGATGTGGGGGCTGGAGCGTCGTGGCCGGCCTGGTCATCCATCTCTGCGGGGCTATCACCCGCCTGACTCATCCAGATGCTGGGTCCACGGCTACGTAAGGCGTGAGACATAACTACTTCATCTGTGTACTATGTCTTAAATCAGTGTTGACCGGTCAGCCCGTCGTATCAACAAGATTTCAGACAAAAAAAAATTAAATACACAGATAAGTAGGTTATATATATAAAATATATATATAGAAGCCGCGCGGTCAGCGAGTGTTAGTATGTGTATGTGTGGTGTCCTGGGCGGGTAGAGCGTCTCGCCCCAGCTGTGAGGGGGGGTGGAGGCGGCGCTGTGAGGGGGTGGAGGGAGAGGCGCGGCGACTCCCAGTCAGTCCAGTTACCCTCAGGACGCGGTCAGAGACGGGTGCACTGAACTCTACTCCTTACAAATGCCCAGAACGTGCCGTATACCTTGGGAATCCTTTAGAACAAGGTCACACATGAATGGCACGAAACACACAATGCACTAAACACTTCACAGAAAATCACTGTCACTGACACTGCTCAAAGTTGCTGAAATTCTTCGAGGAGAGGTGGCGCGGGAGTTGACCCAAGGCGAGGAGGAGTCCATCCGGCTTTCCACAGACTTTGCACTATCACTCGTAATTATCCAGTAAGACTACGCACTGCGCCATGTTAGGTTCTGAATAATAAGTTCTATATACAGGAGAGAACACAAACACCTGTATAGTTTTGTAGGTTCGGTTTACTGGATAAGAGTATGTACACAAAGGGGAGCAGCACTCTCCCCGGCTAGGCTCCTGCTGGTCAACTGCTATAGGCGACGTATGGCAAGTGATACATTAGCAGCTTCCATACGTCGCCAGGCACATTAATTAAGCATGTGGGATATGGTAATAACATTGCCACACGCTGCTAGCTAGGCTGAATAAATAATACATAAATGGAGCACATACATAATATACATACATGATATATAATCCAGCATACATAATATACATACAAACATCACCTATGCTCGTACTTTCTATCTTCACTTCATTCGTTCTGTAGTTGACTATCATGCTCTCCATCTTGTGACTATTCCGCCTAAACAACTCAACAGCCTTGAGTTAGTGCAAAATGAAGCCATGCACATCATCCTGGGTTGCCCAAAATCAACCAGAATTGTAAATATGAGGAAAGAGCTCGGACTGCCCTCCCTATCTGAGAGGATAGCCCTACTTAATACCATGTTTTGTGTCAAAGTTTTGAAGAACAATAGTTCTCAAACTACAACTCAAACTGAGTTGATGTTCTATCTAAGTAATCCCGACCATCTCGCCAACCTTTCACAAAAGACTCTCTTTGGGGCGTGGCTTCATAAAAGTGTTGCAGATCTCCTGAAACTGAATGTCCCAATCACCCCAGACGAACCTATTAATGCCATTCCTCCTTGGCTGGACATATCAGTTCCTATTAATTACACTCCTGTTGGTAGTAAGCAAATGTTAAACACCGATGTGGTGAGATGTGTCACACTAGAAACTATTAACAGACACATAGAGAGTATTAAATCAAGTGAATGTTATGCTTTTACTGATGGTTCTGTGCAGACAAACACAGGTAGAACAGGCTGTGCAATTGTAATATATAAAGAAAAAGAGATGATAGTGTCAAACAAACAAAGGCTGAACAACTGGGCCAGCACAACACAAACTGAACTAACTGGAATCTACTTAGCCACAGACTACCTCAAAGAAAATGGAGGTGGGGTGATATTCTGTGACTCTCAAAGTGCTTTGAAATCAATGAACAGCCCGTCAGGTTCTATGTCTAAAGTTGCATGTGATATTAAAAGGAATGTGATAACTGCCAATGAGAACAACTTTCGTATCGAATTTGTGTGGATTCCGTCCCATGTTGGAATCAGGTATCATGACCGTGCTGATAGACTGGCCAATGAGGCATGTAAGAAAGAAAATGTTGACCGCGACCTTGGTCTGTCCAATGCCGTAATTAAAAACATTCAAG
This sequence comes from Homarus gammarus, assembly GCA_958450375.1. NCBI lineage: Eukaryota > Metazoa > Arthropoda > Malacostraca > Decapoda > Nephropidae > Homarus > Homarus gammarus. The sequence continues at coordinate 51,956 of CAUDMG010002762.1, read as the reverse complement.
TCAGAATCATGAACTCTGATCTAGAAGAAGTGAGAAATGCAGAGAGACCTGACAGTTGTAGCATTAGTAAATATGACAAATTTTGTAACAAGAGGTACCGGTATGGCCAGCATAAGGACAGAACCAGGCAATGTGATGTAGTCGTGGCCAGAATTAGGCTAGGATACAGACACATCTGGCAAGTTAGTAACGCTGTACCCATACCGGAACACTCAGCATGTAAACTTTGTGATAAACCTTTAAAGCATACACTTGAACACTATATTATTGAATGTGACACTGTCAAAGACTTCAGGCCACCTGACTTACTGTATCTTGAACTATGTAATTACTTCATTGAATCAGGTGTGCTTGAGGACATTCTTGCTGTTTATCCCAAATTTGCTAGCCCACACTGATTAGTCTTCAACTAGAATATGACTCCAATGTATGTGATCCACTGACCCATATATGCTGCTGGTGAATGTGATGTATTTCCTTCTTTGTGTACGAACCTCTGTCCTGCGTGGCAGTGAACAGTGGCATTACCCACATGAATCTGACCTATATATAGTGTCAATGAATATGATGCATTCTTTGTGTACGAACCTCTGTCCTGTATGGCAGTGAAAAGTGACATTACCCACATGAATCTGACCGACGTATATGTATGTATGTGTGCGTGTGTGCATGTATATGTACGTGTACATGTATATGTGTATGTATATACGTATATGTATGTATATGTGTGTGTGTGTGTGTTTACATATATGTATATGTACTGTCAATGAATATGATGCAAATCTTTGTGTACGAACCTCTGTCCTGCATGGCAGTGAACAGTGACATTATCCATATGAATCTGACCTCTATACATTTATAGTTGTTAATGAATATGATGTATTTCTTTGTGTGTGAACCTCTGTCCTGCGTGACAGTGAGAAGTGATACCACCCTCAGTGTCAAGACCTGACTGAATTACTCAGAATAGGCAAACTGTGCTACAAGCTCTGCCAATAAATTTGTTAAACTAAAAAAACCTGTTGAAACGAGGAGGATGAATGGCTGAGGTTAAACTGAAGGTGAATGAAGTGACAATAGCTGTTGCTGTATTTACTCCGTCGTTACTTTTAGCCCGAACTTTGATATTTATGGAAATGTTTACCTCTATTGATTGGATATGATGTCAGACCAGTTTTTAGAAGAAAATAAAATAAAAGGCATAGAGAGAGATCATACTAATATCTTTGTCTGATATAATCTATTCACCAAGACATCATAACGGTTACGTATATTTTGCTGAATTTTCTTGTTGGTAACATTGGTAACAAATGAATAAGTGACTTTTGATACTTGCTTTAATAAAATATAATACATTCTACTTTTCAGTTTATATGTAAAGTAATAAAAAAATTAGACCCTGATCAATTAAAGTATGCCATTGTTAAGAAGCTACACAAACAAAAGCAAATAATAGTTTCTACTTAAAATTAGCGTTACTCTTGATTTATTGTGGTAGATTATAATGTGTTTTTGTACAGTTATCTATAATGCAGTTATACACCTACTCAAGTTTAGAGGACATGCACGCGTGGGTATTAATGCTCCATTTGTAAGCTAGTGCATTTAAAGGTTAATTTCACTCCAGGTATAGATCATACACATAAGTTATTGACCTTCAGGTCATAGCCAATATATACAGAGGTTAATTACGCTCTCGGTGTAGCGGGTACAGTATACACAAGGTAGGAAGGTGGCCAGGTGGGTTCCCAGGAGGTGGCGGGGAGTTTACGGGTGATTGGGAATGACTTATACGACCGTAAGCAACACATAATGACACCAAAGGACGAGTTATGGCGGTGCTGTGTCGTGTTGTTCCATGCGAGGTGTGATGACCAGCTCTAGTATGACGTGTTATCTGAGGTGTGATGACCAGCTCTAGTATGACGTGTTATCTGAGGTGTGATGACCAGCTCTAGTATGACGTGTTATCTGAGGTGTGATGACCAGCTCTAGTATGACGTGTTATCTGAGGTGTGATGACCAGCTCTAGTATGACGTGTTATCTGAGGTGTGATGACCAGCTGAAGTATGACGTGTTATCTGAGGTGTGATGACCAGCTGAAGTATGACGTGTTATCTGAGGTGTGATGACCAGCTCTAGTATGACGTGTTATCTGAGGTGTGATGACCAGCTCTAGTATGATGTGTTCATTAACCAACGTGTGACACAGGCTGCATCACTCATTAACCAACTTGTGATACAGGCCACATCCCATGACTCAAACATTTGCTGGAACGTTTCAAGAGCTTTTCTTCCCATTGCCCACAAGAATCTGTATACATGTATTCTTTTGTTCTTGCCAGGCACTGAACCACATTGAGGAAAGAAAACTGCACTGCAAGAAATCTTAGAATCTCCGAAATGTCACCACATACGCGCACAAATACACTTTGCTCCATCATTATGACAACCAAAGGCTTCAGTAAGACTTTCATATCTGTTATAATTTCCATGGTACCTAATGCTAACTTATGTCAACCTTATGGCTCGTCCATTAGTGAGTGCGGTGGCGTGATATAAAGCACAGCAGAGGAAGAAGAAGAAGAGAGAAAGAAACTTACACCCTCGGGCAACGATTGTCACCTCAGGCAGAAAGTATTACTGTTCAGATAACGTATCGTATTCCTGAAATCCTTGATAGACATTATCTAACCTCTGAAAATTGCATTATCTGTGTTATTTACTGATTTTAGGCAAATTTTTCATTGTGGGGTATACCGCTGGACCCCAGATTCCTGTTGACGGGAAATTCAAGGGATTACAGATAGCCAATGACGAACTAGTACAAAATTTAAATATAAGATGACTCGATCTACTCCTATGTATGCGAACATATTTGCTTTAGTGTTATCTGCCATGCTTACTGAGCGATTTATGGTATTCTGGTCTTATGAGCAACTTGTAGGTATCATTAAAAATATTTTATTATTTTGTTGTTCATAAAACGATTTTTTTTGGATATCACCTGTGTTGATTTAACTATGCTTATGGGGGCAGCAAATTTGTTAGAATGTATTGGAAAATTCTTATCACCTGAAGATTTACTCAATAGCTTATTCCCCCCCCCCCCCCCCTCTAGGTAGAGTTAGGGTGGCTAATATTCAGCTGACGCAAATGTTCTGGCTTACACGCTGATTATAAAGTTTAATATTGGATGAAATATTGTAAGTAAAGTATATAATTTTGACAACAATTCACAGCAGCACGAGGCAGGGAAGGTACTGTGCTATCACCAAGGGAGAGTCACCCCTCAAGCCACGCGATGCACTAAAAGCAGCTTAGAGTCCGATTGAAAAAAGTGAGTGGCGGAGTGGTGGGGAGAATAAGAAATGTTGGACCACGTACAGTCACCCAAAAAAGTCCTGTCGAGAACCACGAACCCCGAGATTCAGACTCGTGAACCCGAAGCAGTAGACCCTGATACATTATTCTGTCCATAAATGCTTCGATTCAAGAGTCTGAATCTCGGGGTTCATGGTTCGCGACAGGACTTTTTTGGGTGACTGTGCATGCGGCCACAGAAATAAGTATACACACTGTAGCTGTAAGGTCCGAAAATGCTCTGGTAACGTTGAAACTGCGCATCCAGGCTCATGATAAAACTCAACTCCCCCCACCTATTATCTTTAACTATTTTCTGTTTCCCCTTCTTTATTCTTCTATTTTCTCCTCGTCCTTCATTTACTCATCCAAACATCAGTATAAAAAAGTAGGGTAAGAGAAAAAAAGGGGAGGGGGGAAGAGGAGGGAGCTGTACGATAACTGCAACAAGTTTACTACCATTGGATACAATATATTACTTGTAATATAAACACTAGACACTACTAAAACATTCACAACAAATGTATTTATAACATATATGTAGGAATAAAACATAAATTACAGGTAATTTTGTAATTTTGTCTGTTCTGTTCAGGACAGTGTTACCAGATATTTTGTCTCAAACACGAAACATAGGTGTATACTTATTCTTGTGGCCGACAGTACGTTCGCGCTTATAAAAACAGAATGCTATGATTGTGTTGATATTTGTTGTACACACACACGCGCGCGAACACCTGTAGGAATGTCTCTTAAGACGATGGGTAATAATGTTCTGGTCGAGCGGCTTCCCAGAATCTTCTTTGTTCAAAGCCAAGCTCTCACTTCACGTCGCTCAAAACGGCGAAAGCATAAGTGTCATCGTCTGTGGTAGTTAACGAGAAGATCGTAGTACACGGAGATATATCACGCGTTTAAATATAATTGATGAAACATTTAATCCATTTCAGCGTAGCCATTACCTTTTCATCCAGGCACCTTACTCTTCTCTTCGTGTGTTTTAACCCCAAATAACCGCCGTGTTTATATACTGTGTTTAGAAAAGACTGAAGTGACGTAATCTCTGAGGTAAACAGGGAGAGTGGTTAAAGGAAAGCAGAGAAAGGGGAAGAAATGGAGGAAGAAGACACCGGGAAAAAGAGAGAGTGAGGAAGAAGAGAAAAGAACGAAGAGAAATTGAGGAAAAAGAAAAAGGGGAAAAAGAGAAAGGTAAAGCAGGAAAGGGAAGGAAGAAGAGAAAGAGGAATATGACCAAAAAAAACAGGATGGAGGAGGAGAGAGCAGTGTGGTAAAACGTGGCGATAAATCATATCCATGACTGGTGTTGTTGTCATCCGTCCTGGCGGCGTCTGGCAACAACTCAACATACCAGCGTCTAGGAATTTTCAATGAGATTTTTTTTAACCTCCGCAGTGTACAATAACTGCGACATATATATTCATAGTACTTGTCTTGTTCCTTCTGCATTTTCCGTCTGGCTGTTCATGTGATATCTGTCATAGTGATGTCAACTAAACTTAAAGATAGTTATCAATGACTACAGATTTTTTTCTAAGTGTAAAACGCAACTGAAAACAACAAGCAAAAACACAGACATAAAAGGCTAATAGTATATACAAACTGATAATAATAAAAGTTAAAGAAGTAGCAGGAAAGAGGAGGTGTAGAAATCACCCGGCCATAGTGATGCTGAAGACACTCTCTCCGATGTTTCAACACAGCCAGGTGACGCTCAACTGTTTTGTATAAGATAGGAGCCCGGAAGATGAGGAAACTTACCCGGAACACTGTGTCTCATCATCATAAAAGAAACAGTTATTAAAAAAAATGACTTGGAATAAGAATACCCACAGACGTACACAGTGAAGAAAAAATAAACAGGTAGGAATAAACAGTAAAATATACACTTTAAAACACATCACAGCCACATACTAAAATATGCCAGCCTTCGAATCTGCATTTGTGAATTACAGAAACAATCTCTGTAAAGCAAACATAAGTACAGTTACGAGGGTCTGCACAACGTCTTATTAAATTTACAAGATATTCTTTCTTTCTTTCTTTCTTTCTTTCAATATATCTGGAAATACACAATGGCTTGGCTGTTGCTTCAAATATACAAAATTACATGTTTATTCATGCATTGTTGGCTTAGCATCTTTCCTTTAAAAGCAAGAGGACAAATTCTCGCGAGACATAATATATTGAGGTATTTCCCCTGTTGCCAGCCCGCGGTACTCGCTTTTAGAATTTTGTATCACGCCATGAGACTTTGTTCCTACAGTTATTAGATGACAGCATTATGTAGGAAACACCAGCGACGAACACCACAATCGTTCTTGTTGAATATATCTTAATTGTAAAGTTATCAAGTTATGGTAGAGAGGGTAAGAATAAAATGTAAATTGTTTGCAATGATTTACTTGTGTGTATAACAGGTTTGCGATATACTGATAATACCGTTGTGGCGGGAGTCTGATTTAAAGCTGTCTTGGACCTGGGTGTGGACAGGCTACACCAGCCATCTAAGGCTACAACTTAGTAGTTAAGGTGAGGTAGTTTTTAAGCCCATCGTGGTCCAGTGGGCTATCTGCCTAGTTACCAACCGTGGTGGTCCCGGTTCGAACCCGGCTCCTAGGGGTGTAAATTGTGTACACCCAATAAAAAAGTATTCGGCACCTGTGTCATATTGTATCACGCCGTAAGGGTGCCGAATAATTTTTTAGTGGGTGTACATTAATTTACTTGTGTATATAACAGATTGATATATTTCTTAGCAAACGTCAGGTTAATATTATATCTGTTTTAGATAATTTATTTTATTCTTTACCTTAGGAGACTAGTTTAAAAATAAAAAAAATTATTAACAGATAAAAATATACTTTGATTATCACTGTTTATTATATTGTGAAACTTAATCTCCTGTCATTTATGGACCATTCCCTTTTGTCTATTACGTACATCATTAACCTATAATCAAAATGTACAGGAACTAACACTAACGCCTACACACAGAGATGATGTTGTTCACGATGGTTCGGAGACTTCAAACTTTGAGTCAAAACAGCAATGTGTTGTGATTCAACAAACCCGGTGCATCAGGTGCCTAATTTGCATTTGCATATATCTCATAGATTGTCTTGTTCTCACGTGCACTGTATTGTTGACCCGTAAAAGATTTTGATTTGCATATTTTGACATGGAAGCAGTTTCGAAAACTTGGACATAAGAACATAAGAACATAAGAATGGAGGAAACTGCAGCGGGCCTATTGGCCCATACTGGGCAGTCCCGTTTACACCCAACCCCTATTGCTCATATAAGCATCCAACCTATGTTTGAAGCTATCCAGCGTATTCGAGTTAATGATGATATTTGGTAACTTGTTCCATTCATCCACTACTCTGTTTCCAAACCAGTGTTTACCTATTTCACGCCTAAATCTAAATTTGTCTAATTTAAAACCATTGTTACGAGTTCGCTCCTGGTTGGATAGTACCTTTGTAATGTCCCCTTTGTTTAGCCCTGCCTTCCACTTATACACCACTATCAGGTCGCCCCTCGCTCTACGTCTCTCAAGGGAGTGCAAATTAAGATGCTTTAACCTGTCTCTATACTCAAGGTTCCTAATGCCCGGGATTAGTCTTGTCATTCTCCTCTGAATTCTTTCCAAGGATTCTATATCCATTCTGTAATACGGTGACCAAAACTGAACTGCGTAATCCAGGTGTGGTCTCACAAAAGCAAGATACAGTTTTAGGATGACCTCGCTAGTCTTGAAACTAACACTCCTTTGTATGAACCCAAGTACTATATTAGCCTTGTTACGAGCAAAAACACATTGTTTACTTGGCTTAAGGTTCCAACTTATCATTACTCCTAAATCTCTCTCGCAGTCGGATTTCTCTATGGCATCGTTGTTCATCTGGTATCTGGTTTCCCTGTTTACATCTCCTATACTGAGTACTTTACATTTGTCGACGTTGAATTTCAACTGCCATTTTTCAGACCATTCGAAAAATTTGTTTAGATCTTCCTGTAGTTTTGCAGAGTCCTTGTCAGATTTGATAACACGTCCTATTTTAGTGTCATCAGCAAATTTACTTATGTTGCTGTCAATGCCGATATCTATGTCGTTTATGTATATAATAAATAATAATGGTCCAAGTACTGAGCCTTGGGGAACTCCACTTGTGACGTTGCTCCAATGGGACTTAGTGCCGTTAATGCTCACTCGCTGTTTCCTGTCCTGTAACCACGCCCTAATCCATTTAAGGATGTCACCTTTGATGCCATGAGCTTCTACCTTTCTAATTAGTCTTTCGTGTGGGACTCTGTCGAAGGCTTTGCTAAAGTCGAGATATACCACATCATAATTGTGCCCCTCGTCCACCCATTCGAAAACTGATGAAAAGAATGTTAATAGATTAGTTAGGCAAGAACGTCCGCTTGTGAAGCCATGCTGGAATCATTGATCACTCTGTGCTTCTCCAGGTGATTTCGAATAGAGTTTGAAATGATTGCTTCCAGTAATTTGCCTACTATTGATGTTAGACTGATTGGGCGGTAGTTAGAGGATAGTGATCTATCCCCTTCTTGAAAATCGGTATTACATTCGCTATCCTCCAGGATTCTGGTACTACACCTGTTTTTAATGACATGTTAAACAACTTTGCTAAGGGCATACTAAGCTCTTCCTTACATTCCTTTAATACTCTGGCAAATATCTCATCGGGACCAGGTGACTTATTAGGCTTTAGTTTGTCTATTTGCTTAATAACATCGTTACTAGTCACTACTATCTCACTTAATTTGTTTTCTTCACCATCTCTGAATAGAGTCGGTGCCTCGGGTATCATGTTTAAATTTTCGGTGGTGAAAACTGTTGAAAAATATTTATTCAAATTATTGCTCATTTCTCCGTCGTTATCAGTGAGCTCGCCGAAGTCTGACCGTATTGGTCCAATCTTTTCTCGTGCTTTAGTTTGATACATTTGGTAGAATCCTTTGGGGTTTGTCTTCTCCTCCCTTGCTATCCTTACCTCATTATTCCTCTTTGCTTTCCTTATCTTGGTTTTAGCCCTACTCGCCAATACCCTATAATAGTCCCGGATGTGAATTTCGCCACGATTTATCCTTCTACCTATAGCCTTCCTTTGGCCAATGATGTTCTTTAAATAATTATTTATCCATTAAGGGTCATTCCTTGTATACTTCTTTATAACTGTATCAGAATTCCCGAAGGTTAGGTTAGGTTTGGTTAGAGAAGTGTTCAAAAACTGTAAAAAATAAAATAATTATTTTAAAAATTCTTATTATTTCTCCTGCGGACTTTTGTCCAAGGGGCTTTTGTCCTAGGGGGCTTTTGTCCTACACTCATATTATCCGCACTGCCTCATCAATATTCCTCCTTCTGGGCCACATTTCTCGTCCTCGTGTTCATGATTCTAATTATTAACTTTTTCGAATTTGTCTAAATCATTCACTCAATCTATGTCTGTCTGTTTATCTAAGTTTTTGCTATTAACTTTTAATATTTCCTTCGTGTAGTTTAAAATTAATCTTTCTTCATTTAAAACCACACGAGGTTTTAGACCAACACTAATGCTTTACAATGTTTTCTACAGTCAGATTGTGTTTCTTCATGGTAGACAGTATTTTATCAGTTTATTTGTTATGTTCGACATCAGTAAACACCTTGATGTTAGACCATCGACATAATTTGACTGATATGGTCAAGTAAGTTTTTAGTTTTCACGTTAATAGAACTTCCGCGTCCTCTTTATGTTCTCAACGGTAATCTCCACAGAAAATAAATTAGCAAAGGAATTGATATTGGAATGGATAATAATCTTTTTCTATCCGTTGTTACGAACCCCTCTACCGATTGTCATGATCTACCTACCCAGCACTACGAACCACGCCATCTATTGTCTTGATCTACCTACCCAGCACCACGAGCAAAGCCATCTAGGGACGAGACACGAGTATGACTCGTCTTAGTTACCACTCCGGGGTTCCCTTCTCCATATCCTGGTTGTTGCGTTACTTCCTCCAAGTCTTCTTTGTCAGCTCCAATTCGAGGAGAGAGCACTACACTCTGGGAAGTGACCACAGGATCACCTATCCTCTTAACCTACGGCACAGTGACTACCTACCGTCTTCTACAATACTCAGCCTTGCTCGTCAGCCATCTCAGCTCCTCACTTAAGTATTTGTAATCTTGTATTGCCTCTCCCACCTCCACCTTGCTTCACGATTGTTTTATGTTGTATTAATATGTATATGCTGTTAATGTTTAGGTTAAGTATGGTTAAGGGTAATTTATAGGAAGCTGATTATTTTGTTAAGGAATTCATGGTACTTTATTATACACAACGAAAGCTCTCATCCTTTGTCTACCCTTTTATAGTCCGATTGTCTTTGTGTTTTTTTTGTTGTTACCTGTTGGGATCTGGGTAGACGTATAACTATATTCTAAATCCCCAACTCGTAACACCGTCAAGACTTTTACCTACCTTTCCCTCCATTTCATTGACTTTCTCTTCTTATTCCCCTTTATACAGTTCACCTTTGAAGTGTCAGGGAAATCTCTAGGTGGATCTCCCAACCATGGCAGATGTCGGTCTTTTTGCAGGTGTCATGGCTGTGTGGGTCCATCGAAGTGACGTCTCAGAGGAACACACCTGACTATCAAAGACTTGCCCAGACAGGCGGCAATTTTGGTGATCCTGAATTACTTTGTTTTCATTTTATATTATCTTACCTGTAAATGAACTAAAATTATCAAATGATGGTCTTCTTCTCTATATCAAAACATTGTTACGCTACACATTGAAACTCTGAGGATAAAGGGATATTGATGAAGGACTGTAGACTCACACTGGTTACATCGTTGTTATGAAAGTTAGTATGCTAGGGTTTAGCCTGTACAATGGGTTACGATATTAGAAACGCTATTCACATCAGCCTGGGATAAGTTTGACTACCGAATCTGGGAGAACCGAGCCAGGGACGAGACTTGAATGACACTAACTGATCGGCTGATGACGGGTGATACAGGAGCCTCAGATGTGTTTCGGGTGATCGGAGTACACAATTTACCTGTTTAATTAAGATGATTGAATCTCTGTCAAACCAGGAATATATCTCTCTTAATATTTAATTGCTGATTATTAGAATAATAACTAACCTGCACTATTCGCTTCAAGACCTGAGTTGCTGAGTTGCTGTAACGCAGACATGCTTCATAACACAACTCTCGATCTGCAGCCCTACTGTGATGCAATATACGATTCACGACACCCACACAACAATTTATAGAACACCATCTGGGGAAAAATATTTCGTCACTCAGGTTGATATCACAGAACGGACGAACTTAAAACTCAACCTGGGACATAAACATAATAAAATTGGCGATATCAATGCCATAACAAACGGTCCTTTGCTTCTCATCATCAATTCCTTGCAATTATTATTGGATCCTCAGGTACACGGAGAAGGTGATGATAAAGTGTACGGAACTTTGAGCCCAAAGAATTTGTTAACGATTGTTATAAAAGCTCTATACTTATAATATTCAAGAACACTAAACTACGGCACATTAGACACAGCAAGTGTTTTTATTCAACCTCCGTGAACAGAAGAAACGAAAAGTGAGGCGTATGAAATCTATACCTTATCCGCAGGATTTTTTTTTTAAGATTTGTAGGAAAGTAACCTACACGGACCTTTAGCAAAAATGCTGATATAGGGTAGTGTTTTGATGGGGGTAGTGTTTTGATGGGGTAGTTTTTGATAGTGGAATCGTTTTGATGGGGTATTATTTTGAGGGGGTAGTGCTCGAATGGGTAATGTTTTGAAGGGGTTGTGCCTTGAGGAGGTAGTGTTTTAATGGGGTTAGTGTGTGTATGGGGTTTTGCCTTGAGGGGCTAGTGTTTTGATGGGGTTGTGCCTTGAGTGGGTAGTGTTTGATGGGGTTGTGCCTTGAGTGGGTACTGTTTTGATGGGGTTAGTGTGTGTATGGGGTTTTGCCTTGAGGGGCTAGTGTTTTGATGGGGTTGTGCCTTGAGTGGGTAGTGTTTGATGGGGTTGTGCCTTGAGTGGGTACTGTTTTGATGGGGTTAGTGTGTGTATGGGGTTTTGCCTTGAGGGGCTAGTGTTTTGATGGGGTAGTGTTTTGAGTGGGTAGTGTTTTGAAGGGGTTGTGTCATGAAGGTCTAGCGTATTGTCAGATACCCAAAGAATGTTCTATACTACTGAGGGTATACACAAACACGTGTTGTCTTTAAAAGTAGGTTCTATTCTCGTACGGGAGATATATATACAAACAGTAGGACGCAGAAGCCCGTGGTCACGCCACGAGGACTCTGTCTTCTCTCTCTATCTATCTTTGTATTACTACGCGCTGGCCTGTACAGATGCCAGCATTCACAAGCTAAATACATAAAGTATAAATGTGATAATTTATATACATAATATGGTGCACAATAAATGGAATATTACATAGAATTAATACATGTTCTGCAATACTTTACTATACATAATTAATAAGAGTAATATAAGAGTAATATAATAATATACAGCTGAAGGTACTACTTTCTGTCCATATATATCATACACCTCACTCCCCCCTATATGCTCATAGTTTCATCTTGAGCAGACCATTTGTTTCTGAGTCGCTCGGACCTGCGGAGTACTGGGGCAGAAACACAAGGTGGGGATGGATTTATTTTAGAGACATCAACATTAGGGGACTCAACTGGGGAGGGGTCAACACTAGGCAGCTCCACAGGTCGGAGGAAACGACGGTTTCTCCACCATACTCTACCACTAGGTAGACGCACTTGGTAGTCCCTGGACCGGCCAATACCCATGACAACCCCATCCTTGTCCCAGCGGTGAGATACCGGATCTTGAATCCTGATCTGCTGGCCGATACTCAACCTGGGAAGGGGGCGGGCATGACAGTCATACCGAGCAGCGACATCTGCGGCTCGTTCTGCTGCACGGCGGTCACATTCCTCAGTCTTGGCCTGCCATTCTTGAGAAAAAGACTTTGGGTGGGTAGGAACACAAGACCTGAGATGATGTCCGTATAGAACCTGGGCTGGGGAGCGTCCGGTGAAGTTCGGGGTGTTGCGTAACTCCAACAAACCTCGATCGAAGTCCTCGCAGTCGATATTTCCTGAGGGTGACACCTTAAGGATCAGGTGTTTCACAGTCTTGACTGCGGCTTCAGCGTGTCCATTCGCCTGGGGGTAGTGGGGCGAGGTCACGACATGACGGACTCCCCAACGGTCCATGAAGTCCCGGAACTCGTGGCTGGTGAACTGGGGTCCTCCATCAGTCCTAAAGCGGAGGGGAACACCAACTTCTCTGAAGTAATGCCTGACGCTCCGGATGGTAGCAGTAGCCGTTGTATCACTACCACAGGGGACGACAACAGGCCATCCAGACAGTCGGTCGGCAATGACGAGGAAGGACTTCCCTGCTACTGCAAAGAAATCGGCCGACACAGACTCGAAGGGTCTTGAAGGGTTATCGTCGCACATTAAAGGTTCCTGTTGCTGGCTGGGTTGCAGAGTCTGGCACGGTTCACAGGCACGGACGGTACTTGCAATGTCCGAGTCGATTCCGAGCCAAAGTACAGTCTGCTTCGCCCGTCGCTTGGTGGCCTCCACTCCTCTATGGCTGTCATGAAGGCGGGTCAAGGTACAGCGGTGTAGGGCAGCAGGAATAACTACTCGTGGGCCATACAAGACGAGGTCTCCATCACAATAGAGGTCCTCGCGTATTTTCCAGTACGGGAGTAGCGATTCATGAAGGTCGTATCGGTTCGATGGAAATCACTGAGACACACAGTCGACGAGCCGGATGTAGGAAGGGTCGGCCCGGGCTGCGGTGCGGAGATCTTCAAGGGTCTTGTCTGCATCCAGTGCTGTAGACTCTTCTGATGTGAAGACGGCCTTCAATGAAACCACTGACTTGAGGGATGCAGCAGCTGTAGACCACAACATCTCGTCCTCTGGGGTGGGGCGACTGACAGGGGCGCGGGACAGGGCATCCTGGATGCACAACAGCTTACCCGCACGCCACACAGCCGTGAAGAGATAAGGCGAGAGCTTCTCTTTCAGACGTTGAAGGCGAGGATTCTCTACTGCATCCAAAGAGTAGTGATTGATTATAGGTATAAGAGGGCGATGATCAGTGAAGAGGGTGAAGTGCTGAAGTCCTATCAGGTAGAAGCGGCACTTCGCCATCGCCCAGACAACAGCCAACATCTCCAGCTCAATCGTGGCATATCGGGTCTCAGCGTCGGTTAGGAACCGGGATCCACACTGAATTAAGCGGAGTTGTCCACCGCCATGGTCCTGCAGAAGGGCGTAACCAACGCCGTAGAGTCTGGTGGCATCAGTCTGGAGCACGGTGGGTAGGGCTGGGTCGTAACAGGCGAGGACAGGTGGACTTACAAGGGCCTGCTTGACGCGCTGGAAGGCCTCTTGATGATCTGGGGTCCACAGGAATGTCCTCCTGGGGCTCAGCAGGGGGCGTAACGGCTGGGCTGCGGCGCAGATGTCAGGTGTGAATTCAGCCAGCTGGTTGACCAGACCCAAAAAAGAACGGAGGTCTCTCAGGTTGGCAGGGGTTGGAAAATCCCTGATTCCACTTACTTTCTCCGGGTCAGCTGCAATGCCTGATGCTGAGAGAGTGTACCCACAGAAGTTCACTGATGGAGCGGTGACTACAAACTTGTCAGCGTTGAGGGTAATCCCGTACTTTCGACATCTGGTGAGAACTTCGTATATCCGGGAGAGGTGGGCACAGTAGTCTTCGTCATGGAGTAAGATATCATCAACCACCTTGACACAATTCGTGACTCCTTGAAGGGCCGCGTCACCACGTTGACAGAATGCATCGCCGGTAGCGGCAAATCCCATGGGGCCTCTGCAATACTGGTATCTTCCAAATGGTGTGATGAATGTGGTCAAATGCTGGTCTTCTTCGGACAACTCGATCTGCCAATAACCACATAAGGCGTCCATAGTTGTAAAAAACTTCGCCTTCGGGTCCACACTTCGAACAGCTGCAAAGGGTGTGGGTGAAGGGTGGGCTGGACGGGAAACTTGCTGGTTAAGTTTTGACAGATCGGTGGTGATCCGTACTCCACCACGAGGTTTGGCGACGGGGACGAGAGGGTGGCACCAAGGTGAAGGTTCGTCTCCGGCCGGTTTGATGATTCCCTGAGCAACCATGGAGTCAAGTTCTTGTCTAACTAGCTCCTTGTAGGCGTGAGGAATCAAACGAGGGGTGTGGATGGCAAAAGGTGGAGCACCATCCTTAAGATGAATCTTCATAGGTGGACCCACCATCGGCTTGAGTGGTGTGGATCCTAAAGATTTCTTATTAACCAACACGTCAGCAAACTCCTTGAGAAGGTAAGTTCTTGCGTCAGAAGGGGACGTGTTAGTAGAGATAGGGAATTCCTTCAACCTGTTGACATGGGTGACCTTTAAAATAGGTTTAGGGAATTCCTTAGAAATAATGGCCAACTCTTGACAATGGCCATATGATAAAAGCGGAGTCGGGATACCATTATGAACATCAATCCGGGCTGAGCAAGACTGCTTACCAAAGGTAAGAGTAGCCCAGAAAGATCCCAAAGCTGGAGCCATCTTGGAACCATCAGCTGTCAGTTTCGTTGTCTGAGGAGGGGGCTGTAGGTTGCTCCGGGGTATTCCCAAACTTGCTAAATGTTGTGGACCAATTACTGAGACGTCAGCACCGGTGTCAGGTAACATCTGAAGACTGGATGACGAGTTACCGTAAGAAATGACGACATTGATGTGCTGGGGCGTCGTGTCTGTGGAACAATGTACACGACGGCAGGAACGACTGGACACAGAGTCTTGATGCTTGCCAGAAGGAGGGGGCGCGCCAGCACTACCTGAGGATGACTTCTTGGATCCTAGGTGGCGTCCTTTATGTGTCTTCTTACGACAACATTTGTCATAATGGCCCACACGACCACAAAGTCTGCACTGAACTTTGCTAGCAGGGCACTTGACTGTGTAAGCCCAGTGACCCTGGCGGTCGCAACTTCTGCACACGCTTTGAGCAGCTGGGCACTGGGAGGCATTATGCTGTCTCGCACAGCTGTTACACAAAGCTGCTGCTGAAGGTGTAGCTGGAGGGTGAGGGGTGGGGTTACTTTGCTGCTTCTTACCCTTTCTGTAGGAAGACACCGCCCTCACCTGGTCAGGTTGTGAACGTAAAGCTGAAGTCGCACACCTGGCGGCCTCGTACGCTCGACATTTCGTAACAACATCTTGAAGGGAGGAAGTGGGGTCGAGGGAAATGAGACGCTGAACTAGCTCTTCATCTCGGACACCCGTTAAGATAATTGTCTTAAGTTGTGTCTCTTCACAGACTTGAGAATGTCCGGGACAAACATCAACTTCCTCTGAACACCTTTTGAGCCTTACAAAAAATGCGTCAAAAGATTCTCCCTCAAGCTGTTTACATTGGAGGAGTTGTCTTCTCCTGAGTGCTTCGTTGCGCTGTCCCTTGACGTGTTCCTGCAACGTGTCGAGCACGGCCTCTACCGTCAGAGTTGTCGTAGGAGGCACTTGAAGTGTGTGCTCGAGAGTACGTTGTGTCTCTAAGGACAAGCACATACGAAGCTGTATCATTTGTTTCGGCTGTGATAAACTTGACAAGTCAACCATTGTTGCGTAGTCTTGCCAACGTCGACGCCATTCCCGAAACATCTGATAAGAAGCGTCAGACATCAGAGAGGGAGGCGTCTGTACAGCAGCCTTTTGAGGAGTTGTTCCGACTCTGGGAAATGAGGAACCAGTACCTCTAGTCGCATCAACGTTAGTAGTAGCAGACGAATCTTGTATAGTAGAACGTTGTGGGGAGGCTAACAGAGAAATCAAAACTTCAACTCTGGCTTGATCCTCCTTTCTTCTAAGGTCATCCTCACGTCTACGTATGTCTTCGAGTTCTCTGCGTGTTTGTTCCTCTTTGTGGCGTCGTCTTTCAGACTCTTTGTACCGAATTTCTTCCTCTTCTCTCCTTGCAATATCATCCTGGCGTCGAGAAGTTTCCATCCACTTTATCAGTTGAAGGAGATCTGTGGACGCATGCATCGCAGGAGAGCTGGCTCGCGACGAGCGAGGAGATTCTGTGGGTGACTGGGCATTGTTACTGTGGGGAGCGTGGGGCGTAAGTGTGGGTGGGGAGAGGTCTCCCACACTAAAACTCGTAACCCCATCGTCCAGGGTATCATTTTGATCCCTGTGAGACATGCCGACAGCTTCTGTACTCTATCTGTGCAAAAGACCGGGTCAGCCCCTCGTAATCTATGCACAGAATTACAGAAGTTTACAGTAAGTCACAAGAATTTACTGTATAAGGTGAATGCGTGTGTGTGTGTGTGTGTCTGGCGGGAGGGGAGAGACTTGGCGCGCTGCCAGACGTAGGAGCGGTGGGCAGCGTCGAGCGCTGGCACTCAGTCACCCTCAGACCAGAGACGGGAGAGCACGTACTGTCGGGCCGCTCCCTTAGTCATCTGACCGCAACTTGCACAGACAATTATGATTAAAATACACAGCACAGCACTTCACTTCACAGCACAGCACTGTACACAGCATAGCACTTCACAACACTGTAAGTCTAGAGGCTTGTAGTAGTCTTGCTGTCTGAAGCTGAAGACTGAAGACGCCATTAACAGAGTCCCGGGGAAGGCTTGGTCCACTGTATCTCACTGAGAAATAATCGCTGCGCCATCTAGCGTATTGTCAGATACCCAAAGAATGTTCTATACTACTGAGGGTATACACAAACACTTGTTGTCTTTAAAAGTAGGTTCTATTCTCGTACGGGAGATATATATACAAACAGTAGGACGCAGAAGCCCGTGGTCACGCCACGAGGACTCTGTCTTCTCTCTCTATCTATCTATGTATTACTACGCGCTGGCCTGTACAGCTGCCAGCATTCACAAGCTAAATACATAAAGTATAAATGTGATAATTTATATACATAACATGGTGCACAATAAATGGAATATTACATAGAATTAATACATGTTCTGCAATACTTTACTATACATAATTAATAAGAGTAATATAAGAGTAATATAATAATATACAGCTGAAGGTACTACTTTGTGTTCATATATATCATACAGTCAGAATGTTTAATTAGGAGAGAATGAGCGAAAGACAGGCAGCTAGATAAAGTAAGGCAGCGTTACACAGACAGCAAGGCAGAGTTAAAGAGAGATAGATAGCTAGAGAGAGAGAGGACGAAGGGAGTTGAGGAGATGAAGGGTGCGGCAAGTAGCATGCTATCTATAGCCATCCATCTCTAACTTTGTCTTGTAATCTGTGTATCTCTGTCTTTCTTTGTCTTGCTGCCTATCTTTCGCTCATTCTCTCTTAAACATTTTATGAAGTCATTTATTACAAAATTACCAAAGCGTGTTGTGTAATGTACCTACGTATCCCAGCAAGAACAAGAGACTGTTGTATACCATCCCTAGTACCCACTTTTCCAGTAGAGTAATCCCCGAACTCTGGGTCGATCACCTCGCCGCCACCTGACCATCTGATGCGCTATACTGTCATGTAACTTCACCACGATGTACGGCCGATTACCCAATGTGAACCCACTGTAAGGAGCCAGAAGATGAAGAACTCGTGGAAATGATAATAATAATAATGATAATAATGCTGAGCGATTGCAGATTCGGATTTGCTTTTCCCGATAGAAATTTTGTGTTCTGCGAATTGGCGAAATTTGTAGTCTAGCCTCATAACTTGGAAATCAAATAAAAAAATATTCTTCCTTATCAACTGCAGTGTTAATATGCTGATAGTTGAACGTGTGATAATTATTAATACATGGAGAAATAGATCAAATTCGTATCCTTAGAAAATAAATGTACAATAAGGTAAGATGAGGAGTGATAAACTTTGAGTAGAGACAAAATTATTACATTTAAAGAAATCAAAAGAAATGAAATCTTCCTTCTTCCTCTGTTACTTGATTTTTTCTTTAATAGGATGAAAAGGAGAGAAGGTCATTGAGAAATATGTGAGAGGGTGAGAAAGGACACACACACACACACACACACACACACACACACACACACACACACACACACACACACACACACACATATATGTAGAAATAGACACAAATTGAGATTAAGAGGAGCGAGGCAGGTTGTCCCAACACGTGGGTGCCATCAATAACTCGAGGATATATCAAAGTGGTG
Organism: Homarus gammarus; assembly: GCA_958450375.1. Taxonomy (NCBI): domain Eukaryota; kingdom Metazoa; phylum Arthropoda; class Malacostraca; order Decapoda; family Nephropidae; genus Homarus; species Homarus gammarus. The sequence continues at coordinate 33,300 of CAUDMG010002762.1, read as the reverse complement.
AAGCACGCCTGGGGTGATGATGCCCCTTGTGGCCTGGCCTGCACCTGTTTCTTTTCACTGTTAACCCATTTATCAAAACATATCGTCATCAAATGTTTCTTAATACAAAATTAGTGTAACTATTTGTTATGGTTTTCGTTTTTTATAACATTAGATATTTTGTGGAGTTCAGAAATGAAAAATCATTTGTTTAAACTAGCTGTCGGTTAAAGTGATGTAATTAACCGTGCGTGTCTCTCGTGGGAAGACATATGTGATAGCTGTCTCTATACGTCGATAAACCAAAGAAATATTTATATAGTTAATGTCCCGTATTTGCTCTTACCTACAGTAACGGCACTCGGATTTTGTTTGTTGTTGGGTTGTTTATCAGCCCGTCGTTGAGCTGCTCTCTAAAAGCATGTGCTACTGCTGGATCCTCCAGTCTCTTGGTGTGAATGCCTCTTCTCGAGGCTTGTTACCTTCGCCGTTTTGAGGTGACATGAAGGGAGAGTTTGACCTTGACGAGCCGATATTCTGTGTCACAGTAATCTGAGCCACGCATGGCTCAGGTGATGACGACATCTCGGCGTCTCTTTCTCTGACAATGTTATAGTCAATGAGATGCCAATGTTTGGACCGTGGGTGTTGCCAAGAACCCTTGAACTTGTCGGCCTGCCTAAACAAGGTATTGGTGACAGTGAGGTTGTGTTCAGCAGACCTGCTGAAGAGAAGTAGGCCGTTGTTATTACACTTGCCTACTCCGTTTCTCCCTATGATTCCCTGCCATATGTCAGCATCTCTTCCAACTCTGGCATTGAAGTCACCTAGGAGCACAACCTTATCTTCTCTGGGACAGAGGTTAGCTCTCTCAAAAACTCGGCGTAAAAGGACTCCGTGATGATTTCCTCTGCATCCAGTGTTGGGGCGTATGCACTGATGATTCAATGGGATTTGGAGCGACATGAAGCACTCCTTGATCCCTACAGGCATTTCAGTTAGCCAATGCAGGATGGATTGGCGAACGGCAAAGCCAACTCCTTAAATACAGTTCCTCTCCACAGCAGGTTTACCCTTCCAGAAGAAGGAACAGCCGGACTCCCGTTCTATGAGTCGACCCCCGTCTGGGAGCCTGGACTCACTAATGGCTGCTATGTCGATACTATACATAGACAGATTTTTTGCCACAAGGGCACTTCTTTTTTCAGGATGGCCATTTGGGCCAGTATCCAGAAGGGTCCTGACATTCCATGCCGCGACCTTAAAGGGTTGTATAGTTTGTTTTTGCTTTGATCCGTGATTATGATTGTTTTCGACAGCATAAGGATGACCTTACTTGGTGCGGTTGACCAGTCTGATTGATGTCTTAGGCAGCCTATGTTTAGAGCACCTTTTCTAACCCCCTCCCCATGTGGGGTAAGCAAAGTGGCTCCTCGAAAGGGCTGCTCAGTCGCACAGACAGAACCAGATTTCACTGCTGCCTAGATCCCAGTACATAAACAACCATCTTATCTGTGCCGTCCATGTGCAGAGTTGTGACTAGAGACTCCTGGCAGGCATCTCTATCTGTCCCTGACGCCACTCCTCCGTCGCCATAGGACATTTGGGGGTATAGGGGTTTGATAATGATGATAAGTATGATGAACTGGATGATGGCTGCGCCTGGGTTGATTTGTGTGGTGAGGCAGGAGTGCATGTACTTTGCAATGACTGGAGAGAGGGGGAGGTGCAATGGACTGCTGATAGCGCAGTTTGTTGGGTTTCGCCTTTGTAGCTTGTCCATCTTGCATTGCCTTCATCCACCAAGTCGTAGTTGGGCTCCCATGTTGGTCACCTCTTCCGCCTATTCCGTCGTTGGGGTTCTTACTGGAACACGCACACTCAAACACACACACACACACACACACACACACACACACACAACGTCAGCGAGAGAAGGTACAGAAAAGGGCCTGCAGAAGCATGCTCGGCGCAGAATACTCCGGCTACACCAACGCTCTCTCCACCCTGGAAATGCCATCTCTCAGTGACCTCCACCACCAAGCACTGGAAAGGTTTGGCCGTGGACTACTGCACCACCCTCGCCACCTCCTACAACCCCCCACCCAACTCGCGCAGTCCGCCACTATAACAAAATTCAGCCCATAAGAGCCCGCACCGATAGATATAAGAACAGCACCATCCCATCTATTGTTAAAATAATAAACAACTCCTGATTTATGTACTGCACAGCCCTGTAAATGTATTCAATGCATATTATATCATTATGTCTAAATTAAATGTAAGTCTGTATATTTTCAGCCACCGGCTGCAACTCTATTAATAAACCGTTTATTATTATTACACACACACACACACACACACACACACACACACACACTCCTTTGATGTTAAATTCGTATTGGTAATATTTTTATTATTTTAGATCATTATCTTTATTAACATTCACACTAAGATTTGATTAAGGTCTTGTACAAGTTGTTGAATCTCAGGTTTTATTTCGCCGAAGCTGAAAGTTCGTTTAGTATTCTGAGACACAGCTTCCGACCACCACTTTATGCTTATTGCTTCCATGACTTATAAGAGCTCTCTCTTTTGTGTTTGTTGTCTCTATTTCTGCCTGTCTCTGTCTCTTTTTTCTTCTCCTTCTCCTCTTTCTCTCATTCTGCGCCCTCAACCAGCCATCATTATTCATCTTTGTTTTGCTCTCCTTATTAAGTCTATTCTTACCTCTCTGTTTGCCTCAACCCCTTTATACTCTCCCTCCCTCCTCTCTCTCTATCTTTCTCGCCCTCACACTCTTTCGATCTCTCCCCCTCTCTCTCACTGTTTATCTTTCTCTCTTTCTCTAACTCTCTTTCTATGTCTCTCCGTCACCCACTGTCAACACTCTCTAATCTAAGGTAGGTTGATCCAACTCCTCTTAATGTGTAAAACCATGAGCCTCAGAGAGATAGAGAATATCTTGTTCTGTAATGTATTTCCAAGAGCGAGGACTTCTTTCACTATTGGTGTTAACAGAAGTAAGCTCTACCCAGTGGTGTCAGGAGCTTAAAAGAAACAGACTCTCAACACCATCAGCTGGAAATACTTGTGTAATGATTCTTTAACCTAGAAATCTTCCCAACACTACATCCAGTAATATCTGCCTTGCCTACCTAAACCAAACCAAACTAAACTAAACTAAACTAAACTAAATCAACCCAACCCAACCCAACCTAACCTAACCTAACCTAACCCAACCCAACCCAACCCAACCCAACCTAACCTAACCTAATCAAGCAAATCTTGCCAACAGTATCTCCAGTGATTCTTACCAAATGAAAAACTCTTGATATTCCAACACAACATTTTACATACATTCCTTCATATCCAGTGAGCCTTATACCAACGTGAATAAATCTAATATATAACTCTCTTCTGTAAAAAAGACTCAAACATTCATGATTACATTAAACAGATAAAGAAAAGTCACTTATATTCAAAGGGTCTCTGACAGGTCACACCCGCAGTAAGAAAAATAATAGCAATTGTCTTTTTATTAAGATCGAATTGACAATGGAAAACATCGAGTTATATAAGAAATGAGTCGTGTTGAGTAAGATGAATAAAACAAATATGTATTGACCCTTATTAGTTCAAGGTGTACAACCCAGTGAGTGCCGAAAGTGAGCCAAGATAGGCCTACCACTGGACCTATCTGTTGAGTGAGGATTACAGCTCTATGTTTTATGAGATTTAATGATGAAACTATTACGAAAGTATAGTTTATATTCTCGTACAACGAAAGATTACTGAAATTATTACATGGACAAATTTCCTGTACCCTTGAAGCGTTTATGTATTACTAAATCTATTATATTACCAAAGTTTATACATTTCTGCAACACACCCTGTATACTACTAAAACTATTTGATGTGAAATTTCATATGTCCCTCCAACATTTATTTTGTTGCAAGTATTTCGTTTGCAAAGTTCATATATTGCCATAAATTTTGTTGCTGAAACTAAATGATAGATGGGGTTCATATGTTCCCTTCAGATTTATTGCCGCCACAGGAAAAGGTTGACTAGTGGCTGGCATCCTTGTGGCATTCATGAACGGTGTGCCACAGACCTCACGTGCCTCAGACCTCACCACCTACAAACCTCACATGCCACAGACCTCATGTGCCACAGACCTCACATGCCACAGACCTCACATGCCACAGACCTCACATGCCACAGATTTTTTTTTTTTTTTTTTTTTTTTTTTGTAGGTTAAGGTGGAGAAAGGATGGAAGGCCTGCTGGGGCTCAAGACACAGCCAGACATGAGGGATGGAGAAGTCACAACATATAGTCGTGGGGGTAAAGGTTGGAAAAGAAGTTTAATGAGTTAAACAGAGGGGGACGACACCCCTTGTTTTACATATTACAGAGTTTGTTGGCTAACTAAGCTAACCTAGGACTCAGGATGAGGTTGCACTTTGGTTACTTTGGTTGACAATGACAAGTTTGAGTTTACAATAACATGTATAGTAAAATCTTATTACTGTATTACATTATGGACTCACTTGTTAAATGTGAACTTATATCTAAGGTGGATCATTGTGGCGGACATACTAGATGGGTCGTGGGTTGGGTTGTTGTAGTGCGGGCCGACGGCCACCAGGCGTGGGATCGCCCTCTATTGATGCCTTCCCCGCGGAGCTGGTCTGGGCTGAGAGGGTCGTCTAGGAGCTTGTTCCAAACCTTCTTCCCTAGATGATGGACCCTGGCGTTGAGGGCCTCTGTTTTATTTCTCATTATCTTTCGTTAATAATTATCAGTTTTATTTTAGCTCCCGTTTACATCTCCCGTCAGGACGGGAGATGTAGACACCAGCCCCGGCCCGACCTGCAGCGGGGTCAACAGAACCATCAGTGTAACGACCATACCTGGGGACCAGTGGGCGATCCTGAAGAGGTGGTATTTGCAGAAAATAACAGGGTTCACGTGGGATTTCGGGAGCGGTCCACCGAGGGCAATCACTTCAGGTTGAAAATCCAGCCAGGGAGAAGGAAACGAACCAACAGCAGGGGTTCACTTGGATCTTGGGTTGTATATCGTAACGTGCGTATTTCTCTTCCCACAAGTCCAGGGTTCGAATCGCCTCTGGTTTAAATGTATGTCTGACGTAGCACGATTTCCGGTTTTCGCCAGCACCAACATTGGATAAACTAACCACCCAGATGGCTTGTGTCCCGATATCAGGTGTTCTTATATATGGTAAACAAAAATACTCAGCCTTTGGATACGTCCCTAGTAACTACGCACTAGCAACCACGCCACTAGCAACTACGCGTGTATTATCATTTTATATTTAGCCTTTTATCCAGAGGTTTGCCACTGAGGGAATTAGTATGACTGAACATTCATAAATAGTATATGAAGAACTCTGAGGCAGGTTAGTATTGCACGGGGACGAAGCCATAATGTGGGGTGAAATGAAACCTAACCTAACCTCACCCCTGTAAATCAAACCAAGTGTGTCTGTAGTGATGATGAATTGTCTTATAATAACTGGGGATCATTCAGCAGCATCAATCATCATCATTAGTCATCATCATCATTATCATCATCATTCATTATTTATCATCATTCATCATCATCGGCGTCATCACATATACGCCATCATTATCGTCATCATTCATCATCCTCATCATCAACATCATCATCTGTCATCACACACACCACACATTACCACCCCTGAGTCCTCTCCCCCGCCCGCCTTCACTACCAGCAGTGTCAGTTGGTACAAATTAGTGGTTATTTCGGTTCGCTTACGCCATTTTATAGATTTTCTCAAAAATAAATATATCGTAATATACCAAATAAAAATTTTTGTTTGGCATATGCAATAAATTCTGATTATCTACATGACATTACGTGTAATTTATTTAGAATGTATTCATCATGCAGAACCTCTACCTATGGGAATATGTCAACCTGTCGTTTGTATCATGAGTTCTGAGTGGCTGGTCACCACAAAGGAAGCGCTTAATCTGTATCCAGAGTTCTGAGTGGCTGGGCACCACAAACGAAGCGCTGAATCAGGAATCGAGCTTGGGGCCACATTTCTCTGAACCATCTGTTATTTTTGTTGATCAGCTGAATAAAAAACGTTTCCCATTATTTCCTGCAGAAGCAACTCAGTTTTTCTGTTAGTGAGCATTTACATGTAGTATCCGGTCCTTATCATTAGAAGACCGTCGGTTAGATAGAAGTTTCGATCGGGTGGTTCAGTGTCTGGGAGTCGAGCTCTCAGTTGTCACTTTGGAAGATATCAGTACTTTCTTATGGTGTCAAATTAAGTAAAACAAATATGGCCACGCCAGCCATCCGATTAAGTGTTACTACCAAGGTCCGCAAGTGACGCTTTATATCATGTGCTTCAACACCACAAGAGCTTATGTTCGTACTGGATATGGTTCAGCGTGTGGTGGAGATGTGGATGAACTTTAGACAAGGGACAGCCAGACGTGGAGGGAGGGAGCCGGCCAGTAGTGAGACGGTCGAGGCGATTAGTGGATGTGTGACGGAAGTTAACGTTTACAAAATGCTCCTAAATTAATACATCCAGTTGTCAAGGATTATAAAATACAGACGCCATCATGTGTGTGTTGGTGTTGAAAAATATAAGGTATGTCGCTGTGTATATTTCCCTTGCAACTTCTTTCTCTCTCCATCCTCCGAATACGAGGGTTAACATCCACACTTCAGGATGCAGGTCGTCCTGTGACATTCCTATGGATACCCAGTCATGTCGGTATCTTGGGGAATGAGGCAGCAGATGGCCTTGCCAAGACTGGCTCCAACAATGCCACACCTGACTACGTTGTTCCTCGAACACTTTTACAGCTTAGGACCCAAATTCGCCGCAAACAGAGAAGCTCGGGAAGCAGCCATCCCCCTGGATTCCCCGCCCACCTGGTACGATGTCCTCCATAAACTTCCTGACCTCTCTTATGTCTATGGAAAAGGGTCGCGGAAAAGGGACGTAATTGCTGCCCGTATCATCCTTGGGTATGACTTTGCTTGGCAGATTGGTATCCCCGCATCCCCTGAGCAACGCTCTTGTGCATATGCAGAAGACCCGACAGCCGCACCCTTATCCACTACCTCCTAAGATGTCGCCACACACAACGCTTCCGTGACGCCTGCTGGACCACCACTCCACGACCCCCTGACGGAGACACGATGATCCTCCCCATAGTGGCCAGATAATATGTAAATAGCATTGATCATGTGTTAAAGGAATATCCTTCCTTCCTTAGGCTTTAGTAAGCCCCTTTATAATACAGTATATACTTGTGACACTTGCCAGATGCCTCTGGTGTTATTGTGTACAGGGGTACCTAGTGACAGCACTAGGATCCCGCTTCCTCTCTCAAGGAATAAGCAATTGAAATTGAATTGAATTGATCCAAGTGACGCGCTAGGTATTTACACCATCAAGGGCAAATATATTGGAAATGTTGGTTAGTGATCCCATAACAAAATTTACTTCAGCAATAGCAGCATATGGGCCCCGGTGACGATGCCTACCACTCTTACCCTAACAAAAACTTCACCTGAACAAGGTGTTTAACATGAAATAACCAGGCCGATAACCCTTATTCATGTATGTATGTATGTATGTATGATTTTTACTCAAAAAATCCATACAAAATTAAGGTCCCAGTGCAGGTGGATAAGTACCCCGCACTGCAACAACAATGTACCGATACTAATTCTAGGATTTTCTTCCTCTATCCACATATTACCATAGGTTAATAGCCATTTTAATAGCACTATTATATGTCTATCCACATGATAACTTTGGCTAATAGCCATCTTAATAGCAGTATTATATGTCTATACCACATGCTAACTTTGGTTAATAGCCATCTTAATAGCAGTATTATCTGTTTATCTACATACTAGCTTAGGTTAATAGCCATCTTAATAGTAGTATTTTCTGTCCGAGCCACGGCATCCACAACTCCTGTACACACGGCGGAGAGCTACACTGCCGCCTCCTCCTCCCTAGACCCCACAGTACAACAACACAACTTGTTATCACCTGACCTTCACTCAACTGCTAATAACCACAACGTAGAGTCAAGGAAGTCCTCACGACGCCACAAACACGAGGTAATCCACAAACAGCAAACGTAAAACGTGGAAAAGCGATCAAATACTGTATGACCACACACAGATATGTTGTCGCTACCACTGCAGTACCTCTAATGATCACTGGTGAGTGGCGAGCCAGAGGTGCTTCGAATCCTTAATTCATTGGTTCGCTTTACTGATTCATATCAGTCTACTGCTTAGGGTTCACAGGTTTGAATCTCGAGATTCGTGGAGCAGCAGTAGAGGCGGCAGGAATTTGATTCGAGACTCTACTTCCAGAAAAATTGAACACTGTGTCTTCGAAGCCGGATTTGGTAAAACGTTACTCTGACCACCTAAGTTGCGGGTGTCCCAATAGAGATTCACGGCGCAATAAGCTCGTAGCAACAGCTTTGTGTGAAATATAACAAAGTCTAGACTGTTTTAGAATCCTGGAAAGGTCCAGCATTTAGCGTCCACGGTCACAGTCATACGCTTGTGGACGTGGTTACGAAATACCTGGCAGGTATGAGCTTTGATTGTAATATAGAACGTCAACGCGTGCTTTATATTAGCTAATAAAATATATATGGAAATCTCATAGTTTGAAGACGATATTAGTAAAACGTTACTCTGACACCTAAGTGGTGCGGATGGCCCCATTAGAGTTCACGGCGCCATAGCTCGTTGAACAGGCTTTGTGTGAATATAGCAAGTCTAGACTGCTTTAGCATCCTGGTCGTCCAGCGTAGCGTTCCCAGTACACAAGTCTATGAGACTTGTGGTCCTTGTGGTATCAGAATCCTGGCAGGCTTGAAGTGTTGATTGTATATATAAGTCGATGCTTATATATGGATAATGAATATATATATATATATATATATAAATATATATATATATATATATATATGTGTGTGTGTATATATGACAGTAGGTCCCTGTATATAAACCCTTCATAAATTTAAGGTGTTGCTCCGACATGTTAAAGGAGGATAGAGGACCTCTTGTGGTGATGACACCCCACAACACGTCGGCTCATTCACACCAGAGGCGGAAAGAGTCACACGTAACATTAATTAAGGTTCATATTTTTCTTTCAGGTGTACTGAGTGTCCTATGGGTATTGCGCCAAAGATGTTGCCTATATGTAATAAAACACACTTCAGACTCCGCTTAGAGCTATCTATAAAGAGGCGCCACTCTTTCGGATCATAACCTGGAGCTCCCATCGCGGTGACTAATCCAGAAATATCACAACAGTAGACGAAGTCAAATTTAGAATCAAAGAACTATAAGAGGTTCTTTTCTCTGTTGCGAAAGAATGTTACCTTTGTGTCTATTTTCAGCAAGTTTTTATCTTTTAACCGTGAAGCCAACAATTCTGACAGCTTTTTAGACAGACCCAGATCTCGAACTTAGTCATTGAGTTCTGCTTGGCTAAATGTTTGCGGTTCTGTTGATATGCCTGCAAAATCTGAGTCACTATTTCTGTTAGTTGACTCCTCTGTGACCTCAGTGTCATATTCACTGTCAGATTCAACGGAAGCAAGTTGAGTGAAGATAGGCTTTGGAACATCATCTGAATGGGGCACAGGCCTGATTGCTGAATCTAGACCTGATCTGCACAAACGAATGCCATTTTCAGAATCTGTGACCTTAAATCTACCAGAATCAAGTGTCAGAACTCATGCAACCGAAAGTGTGTTCCCCAGTGTTATCCGAAGATTCTGAGGCTTCAAGATTGCGGGTTATTTAAGTTTTAATTGGTGTGGAATTACCACTGAGGAAAGTTGAGTCGGCGGTGTTTTTTATATTTATTTTTATTGAATAATAATCGGCACTGAGAAAGAAATACTTGGCTTCTTGTTTGCCTCCGTGACGAGAGAGAGAGAGAGAGAGAGAGAGAGAGAGAGAGAGAGAGAGAGAGAGAGAGAGAGAGAGAGAGAGAGAGAGAGAGTAAAAACTTCGTGATTCGTTATGGATATGTACAAAGTAACTCTATATATCCTTTATGAGAGAAAAAAAAAACACTACCTCCCTTGTGAGATATCTCTCATTCTCTCCTGGGTGTGGAAAGGACACACCCCTATCTCTCCTTCTCTTGTACATATTAGAGTTTATACATCTCTGACCTGCTAGTTAATTCTCTGGATAATAAACACACGGGAACTTTTCTTATGGGTGAAATTTAGAGCAGTCTGCTAAACCTTCACAGAAAAAACACGTTCTTGTCTGACTCTAGGGAGACACATTTTGAGGAGTCTGCACTGAGCTGAGTAACGCCACCTCAAAAATGTCCATCTTGGCTTTCTCTTCTAATTCTTCTTCCTCTTTCTCCTTCTTTCTCTCACCTACTCTTAAATTGGGTTGGATGACTGTGTGTGTGTGTGTGTGTGTGTGTGTGTGTGTGTGTGTGTGTGTGTGTGTGTGTGTGTGTGAATTTCAGTCTCAACCAACTTCTGTCACTTTCTACATCCTTCTGTCACTTCTCTCCCTTACCTTCTCTTCTTCTTTTTTCTCTCAGTTAACCCAAACAAAGAAAAAGAAAAACGTTGTCCTCTGTAGTAAGAGAAAACAAATTTCCTTCAGAATGTAAATTAATTTCGGAGAAAGATGTGTAAATCTTATACTCTTCGATGTATTAGTAACCATCAACATTAAAAACATAAAGTCAGACTTTTTTTCATATATCAAGTACAACCTCACAAAATACGTTCTTTTTTTATTACATATATATATTAATGCTAATTCAAATAACTGTATTGATTTTCATTACTCTTTTATCTTTCATAGCTATTAAAAGTTATTGGACTTGTTAAAACTTCATACAACTACAAAGGACAAAAAATTACGGCTGTTATTGGGTTTCAGGCTCTAGGGAGAGGCATTACAAAGTATTGTTGAGGTTCTTTTACAAGGCCGTATATCCAGCCCGCCTAGAGCAGTTTTGGGGTCTCAGTGGGATTGGCTCGAGGTCTGTGACTTGTGTAAGTTTCGGCTCACTATGCCGGGGTCAAGGCGTGTTTTCTCGTCTCTGTGATGGCCACTTCTGACTCTTTATCATCTCTCCAGTAGATGGCGTCTCCTGAATCCCACCCCTGCCTCTGTTGGATTTCGAATTTTATGAACAAGTGGAGTTATCAGGGATGTCATTGTGAAAGGAATTAACTCATCGTCATCAAGGGGTTAATTCATCGTCCTCAACGGGTTAAATCATTATCATTATGGGATAAGATCATCGTCCGTGAGGGGTTTAACATAATCCCCGAGGAATAAATCATCGTCGTCGAGAGGTTAAATCATCCTACATCAGGAATTACGGAATGTTCTTTTTTACTTATGAACAAAAGCTGAACAAAATCTTCAACGTCACGACAACAAAGAGTTTGTAGGAACAGCTTTGCATCAACACACTCAGGCGAGGAAGCAAAGTAAATAAGTCAATAAACAGGTGAATAGATTTCCATGCAGAGAAATCCTCGACACACAGGGATAAAGGAGAGATAGAAGGGGAAGAAAGAAAGAAGTGAGAGTGGAGAAATGGGAAAGGAAAATGAAAGGAGAAGGGGAAAGAGAGAGTGAGAGGTGGGAGAACAGAGAGAGACAGGTAGCAAGAAGAGAGAGAGAGAGAGAGAGAGAGAGAGAGAGAGAGAGAGAGGTATGTCTGGTAAGTTGAAGGAGACATTAGCGTGTACTGTACATTATTAAGGCGAGTGTTATTGTGGTTATTTGGTGTCTCTGGTGGTCGAGCTGCTGGTGCCTTTCCTTAGTGAAGTTTTTGCGTGTGTCTTTCTCTCTTTATTACTTTGAGTATCTCTCTCCTTCTATGGTTGTTTTTTTCTGTTTGTCTCTACGTTTGTTAGACTGTTTTCTTCTCTATCTCTCTCTCAGCACACACACACACCCTCCCACACCTCTTCTGTCACTACATCCCCACCTCCTCATTCGGTTTCCATTCTTTGACAGTCATTTCTAATCCAATAGCATCAGTGAGTGGCTGTAGGAAAGACGCTCCTCAAGTACGCATAAATGGATTACATTTAATTTATACCTAAAATTTTCTACAAGAGAATCCCACCGAAGACATTCACTACCTCACAACACATTCTTTATTCTATTCCGAAATAAAAGAAAATGTGATTAACTCAGGCGGCGCTATGATGTACTTCACTACAGTTTTATTATCTGTAAGAAAAACCCCTTGTTATAGTAAGAAGAGGTGTAATGTGTGAATTTGTGTAGCGATGTGTTCTTTTTTCGTTCTCCTCAACGATGAAGGAGTCGTCTTCTCTGCCTGTCTGTCTGTTTGTGCGTCTGTTCCTACACTATGGATGATATCTTGTGGCTTATGGCGTATATTTTTTTTTGGTGTGGGGAGGGCGAGGGTGATAATTTTCTACCTTGTGGATGCCATTCTCTATACACCTGCTATTTTTTCTTTATTTTTTTCTTATTTTTTACTCTATTGTTCAAATTGTATTTTTTCCCCAACTGCTAACACATTAAATCTTACCTTTCTGAAATACACCACTTCCTCCATTCCGTATGCATTCAGACTAACATCGATTCTTCTTTTCAGCATTAATTTTTGCTTTTCTCTGACCATACATTCTCCCAAACTCTATCACTGTTGCTTGCTCCGAATCTCCCACTAGCACAGTGTCATCTGTAAACAGAAGATGACTCACCTCCCATTGCCTTCCCATTTCATTATTTACCCAACTTGCACCCTCTGTCCATTACTCTAACTTTCCCCTCTCCTACTATCCCGTCCATGAAAGTATTGAGCAACTATGGCGACGTTACAAATCACAGATAAACTCCAAAAGATATAGTACTTCACTTTCCCTGTACACATATGAACTGATTGCATCAAGTTTCCAGATATTTTCAATACCTTCCACATCGCTTTTCTACCTACTATTTATTATTATTATTATTATTATTATTATTATTATTATTATTATTATTATTATTATTATTATTATTATTATTAACACAGCAAATAGGTGTTGTTTCCTGTTGTTAAATCACAGCCTCGCCTTTGCTGAGTTTCGTAAAATCGGTTCAGTGGTTTTATAGATATTTGTTTCAGACACACACATACACATTAAGGAGGCAACTACAATGCCTCCTTTCTCTCTTGGGACTGAAATACTAACCAGGAAGAAATTTCCCCAGACGCCAAAGGTAATCTGTTAGAGTGAGTTTGATGCTTTCAGAGGAAGACATCTCCTGCTATAAAGCATCATCTGATCTGTTTAGCATGACTGAGACACCATAAATCAAGATTAACTTCATTTTGCATCTAAAACAGTCTTTTGATCTAGTACAAAAGCTAAGGTGAAATAGTAGGAGAGGACAATATAATTATTTCAGCTAATTCCACAGGTAATATTTTATGGTCATAGCTCGTAACATAAATCCAGAATTATAATTTGTTTCTGGATATTATCATTAACTTATCAATACTTCACTATAATTTAATTGAGACTTTATTGATTTTTTATATATTTTTTTTAACAAGGAACAGAATTATTGCTGTCTGGGAAAGGATATTCAGTTCATTACCCGTAACTTAGTGGTGTTTGTGTATGGTTATATATAGTCAATAATACATATGATGATGTTAAAAAGCCCCTAGAATGAACTACAGTATGTGAGCCGCTGTTAAAACTTTGTCGTAATTCGTAATCGTGATCCTAAGTCTGACGAATGTTTGAAGGAAGGCCATGTGTATCACACCAGATTGGTATTTAAAAAACTTGTATTTTTTTATAACCAGATGACCGACAACTGGGTGAGGTGTCACAGCCCAGTCGAGTATTTCACAAAAGCTCTTGGCTAAGTGAATGTTTCGCGTTGTTGTTCCATGAAAAACGTTCACTAGAAGCAACACTCGTCTCTAGTGCAGCACAAATTTAACTCCAACACAAAAGTTTCAGGCAAAAAAATAAAAACAAAAGGAAAATGACGCAAGGAGAGTATAAGCATTTAGAAACCCTCGAATGTTTTTAGTTTTTCCTGGGCTGCGGGAACATAGGAGAGTTTTAAGCATCTAATTTGCATAATGCATGAGTTTTAGTAATAAATAATGACAGCGAGAGCACACCAGGCTTTACGGAGAGCCTGACCTGGGTCTGTTATACGAGGTGTGGGCGGGGTGTTCGTCCTCATGCTAGACTTAGTAAAACATGTGATTATTTGTAGTTTCCGGGTTACTGTTACACTGTGTGGGTAACCATGAGCCCCTGCGATATGGTGTAACGTCATCAATATTTATCTCCTCTTGAAGGTAACAGACATGTCATTATTGTGGATTTTCTTCCTGTTTTCCTCTTCATTCTTTCATTTTTTCTTTCATTCTTCTTGGAGATAATTCACAAACCATCGCCACTTCATCAATCTTGAGCTAATTAATTTGAAGTTTGAAATTTAATTAATCTTAATTTCTCTTTTTTTAATGTTATACAGCAAAAAGTTAAATTCACTAAATTACATATGTATTTAAGTTTCTCTGTTTATCCATATTTAGACCAATCATGTTGTAAGTTGTTACGATAGACCACCTTTACTATTTTTTTCCATTTTACAAGGGTCAAAGGTCACCGACGAATCATCTGAGTCTGAATGGAGACAATATCATGACGTCTTCAATTCCCACATATGTTACTATATATCTGAGAAACACACACACACACACACACACACACACACACACACACACACACACACACACACACACACCTTATATATCGCGTTCATTCTGGTTTATCCTTGATTTATCTACACTATCTTTACTTTTCTGTTTTCACTAATTTTCTTATTTTTGTAATAATCTATGGAAACAATATGACGATACAAACAAAATATACTCACATAGTATCAGTGTGTGTGTGTGTGTGTGTGTGTGTGTGTGACAGGAAGGAGAGATAACTTTATTTTTATTATACACGAGAGGACTAAAAAATGTATATCTCACTCGACAGTTGTAGCAAAATGGTCTCATAAACACATACCATTTGAGGGGACAAGCTGAATCCCAGACAAACCGAGAGCCGGATCTGAGGTTTTATATTTAAGCTCTTTTTTTTCTTTTTTTTAGATTAGCTTAGGTTAGATTAGGTTAGGTTAGATTAGGTTTAGGTTAGGTTACGTTAGGGGTAGGTGGGTTAGGTTAGGTTAGCTGAGAATGGGTTCCTGCTCCTGTTTATTTGCTCACCTAACCTGTCCTCTAACATAGCCTTTACTGCCCAACTTAACTTTGCCAACATCATCGTCACCGCATTACGATTTTATAAGCTTGATTGGGCTAGCTGTGATTGCCTTTGGGCATGGTGTCCCGGTAGTCATCAAGCAAATTTGAAACCGGATGTTCTGCTTATCGCCAATCACCTTTTATAGAGTTGGAACTGGACGTTACAAGTAGGACTTCCAAGCGACCTGAAAAAGGCAAGATTCTTATTCCCTTACATTACCCTAACATACTCGTTAACATACCCCTAACATAAGGAACACTACCGTCTAACATAAACTACTCTACCTCTAACATAACCTAACCTAACGTACACTACCGTCTAACATGACTTAATCTACCTCTAACATAACCTAACCTACCCTCTAACATAGCTTACCCCGGCCTAACATACTGTATAACCAACCTTCACCAGGCCGAACTCACACACACACACACACACACACACACACACACACACACACCTCTAATACGATAAATCGACCCTGGAATCTTGCCGGAGACCAGTTATATGCTTTAGTGGTCTTCGGCGATAGCAAGAGAGAGTCACCCACTGGAGTTGGCTGGTACTAAGCCTCTTTATCTTCACACTATCTAATATTCTGGCATCCTTATCGCGTGTCTTTTAAAAGCTCTCGGAACATTCCTACACTCCCAACTTTTACCAGCCAGTGAAAGTCTGTACGTTTTTCACTTTTACAGCTGTTATAAGTTCTGTAAACTCTGGTAGGTTCATGTAACTTTTCTCATTTTCGTTGGACGCATAGGAAAAACGAGTTGATTGTTAAGCACACTTGGTGATGTTTGTTAGTGTGTGTGTGTGTGTGTGTGTGTGTGTGTGTGTGTGTGTGTGTGTGTGTAGGAAGGGAAAATACGTTGTCATATAACTACTGTTGTTTCTATTCCAAACTCCCCTACCGCTACCACAACTGTTGTTATTTCTCTTACCACTTAATATTTTAGAGGTTTTGTTTTACAACTCCCACTACTTTTATCACCATCGTTATTGTTATGACTGTTGCTATTATTTTACTAATGTTTTGGGGGTGCGGCGACCCAGTGGATATATCTCGTCTCTCTCTTTTAACATAGCAAAGTGGTTTTATTACTATAGCACCAGTCTTATCTCTTTTGCTACATATGATCAGCATACAAAGATGAAGATAATTTATTCCATCGGCCTTTCTCTTTATTTCCCAGCCAATTATATAGTTAGTTACCTGTCTTCTCTTTCTTTCGGATTACCTAATCAACAAAATTTCATAAGTCCTTCTCTCTGGCAGAATAGAAAAAGGACAAATTTAATAACTCCTTTCTCTCTACCAACACCATCAAGACGCAAGAACGTAAGATTAAATCACTCCTCTCTTCTACCAGCATAGCAGAATGGCAGATTACATAGTTCCTTCCTCCCCGGGCCTGCTGAGCTGCCAACAACGGCCGGGGCTGTACTTGCCAAGCCTCACGCAAGAATGTCATCCACGCCGGACGGGCACCGCCTCCACGTGACCAGTGACAGGGAGGCGACGGCTGAAAGGAGAGGGAAGATTACACGCGATACCGTCCACACTTACGAACGCCAAAGAGAGAGAGAGAGAGAGAGAGAGAGAGAGAGAGAGAGAGAGAGACATATACAAGTATATACACGATAGATAAGATATATTTATGTGTGTTCACCTTCACATATCGTTTGTTCGTATCGCTCTCGATTCCGTTGCCTCCAGAAGAATATAGAAAGTTGTAGATACGTACATATAACCTTACTATAAATTTAACAAAGTAAAATCAGAATATATAATTTTATATAGTAACATTAATTTATGGCGTCATGATTTGTTGCAACATCATAAATATCCAGTTATTTCCATACTAACCAAAGCCATAAAAGCTTCATTAATATGTACATAATTTATGATAATGACGGAACAGTTGTGATAGACATACGACCCGAATCATTTTTATTTTCAGCTGCTCTCGCGGTCAGCCTCTCATCTCTGCTCACTACATCTTGTGTCACCCTCGTTGGTGCTCCAGCATCTTACCGTCTTCTTTAACGGCTTCCATTCCTTTCACCATTATATATGAATCGAGAGAGAGAGAGAGAGAGAGAGAGAGAGAGAGAGAGAGAGATTGGTTTTTCAATGAACCTCTACTTAGGTCTTTGGCCTTTCAGTCACTTGATCTCCAATAAACATTCTGAGCAGCTCTCGAAATCTCAAGTAATCTTGCCTTCTCTTTCGCTCCAACTGAGGATGGGAGAACGTATAAAGTTATGGTACAGTCTCAGAGCAATTTTTACTTCATATTGATAGCTTTATTGTGTTGCAGCTTACGTGAGGCAGGTAGGTACTTCCTCACGTCCCCAGATAGAGATATAGTTAAAGAAGGAACATGAATCTACCCCAGTATTTGTATGAAGACAGACTAAAAGGCGTGTGTGAATATGAAATAACGCCAGGCGCTGTATAGCTCCATTGCTGGCGCTGTTTTTATGGCACGGGCCTTTGAAATCTTAATACCGGGTCTTCTATGCTCCTTAATGACTGTGTGTAGGGTAGGCACGTAAGCTATCATGGGTTACCCAAAGGTCGTGAACGAGTGTATAATACAAAGGCAGGGTAAACATGAGACTGTTTGTAAACACACACACACACACACACGCTGCGTCCTTATGGCAATGCAAGAGGTTTTTTGTTCCTTTTGTGTACACTGGTGAGACGCCATTGACCATATGCTGTATAATTTCTTAATTTTGTAAACCTCTTTCTTATTCTCCTTTTTTCTCTCTTTTTTCTGTCTGTTTATATTTTGGAGGATACTTTGTCTTGACGGATACTCACCTTGTAGGCAGGTCAGGCAAGGCTTTAGAAATGTTAACTAGTTTCAGCTTTCAAATATGTTTACTGTATAGAGGCAAACAGTTAATTATATGATAAACATAAACTTTAAGAAATACCCCTCACAAATATTAAGATAGTCTGTAGAAATAATAGACAGGAAATAAGATGTGGCATTATACTAAGGGAATAAATGTTTTCACGTTAGATCAGATCAAATTAGGTTAAGTTATATATAAATTTTGACTAAAGGTTAATGATGATGTTTCCTTAACCACCAAGTGACTGTACATTAATATACACTGTGGTTTGTTGAAGGTACGCCATAATTTGTCCTAAGAGTGGTAATTGGAAATAAGTTCTTCGTTCTTCGTGGAAAAATGTAAACTTTAATAAGAGTTGAATGACAAAATATGTTTAATAATAGTAATCTTGACACTGTCGAACTGAAAAATTAACATCCGACCAATATGTTATAAAATGTGTAAAGCAGAGTACAGCACTAGGGAAATGTAAACGAACAACAGTATCTGGCGTGAAAAGTACAATTTGAAAAAAAAAATGTTGTGCATAGGTGTTAATTACACAACGTTTCATGTTTTTAGGTGTTGTAAACATGTGGTCGTATTTCTTATGAAAATTTATCTTACTTTTTGAAAACAAAGATTAAATGAATATAGGAGCAACCATCTGTCTGAGTACTGTGTATTATATAATTTCCTTACCAATGTGTGTGTGTGTGTGTGTGTAACTGCAGTTTCTTAATTCTAAATGCCAAATATGTTGTATGTGTCTGGAGAATGCGTAGACTATATAATTTCACATATTTCAAACTATAGTTAGAACTTTAACAGTGTTCAGGAATCATTTAAGCTTACATGGAAGTTTTATGTTTCCTAATTAGAACTATAGACACTGAAACGAAAAGAGCATTTTGCAATACGTAAAGTAAACGAAGACGTGTGTATGAAATATTTATCATTTTGTGTTAATCTCTCTCTCTCTCTCTCCTCTTTTGTTTCAAAATGCCAGGCAAGTTGTATTCCAGCCGGGCGGAGAACAACTTCAAAGACTCTTTACATCGTCTTACAAACAATTTGGACAATATCTCTGTAAAAGATTTGCATGAATGTTTTCATTTACATTTTTAAGGTTTTAAAGCCAGAGGCGCAAAGTAATGCCACTTACATCCAGGATAATTACAGAAAGTTCCGGGGAAGTACTTACATTTTGCATTGTGACTGCTTGGTGGGTGCGGGGAAAGTGCTTTCTTGTGTTTCACCAATTGTTGTGTTGTGTGGAGATGCGTGTTCCTTTCCCTGCGTCCTAGACAGTAACGCAACGAAAGGTTTACCGTACTATGTGTTGTCATCTAGTGTGGGAGAACTAATAATAATAATAATAATAATAATAATAATAATAATAATAATAATAATAATAATAATAATAATAATAATAATAATAATATCATCATCATAATCATCAATAGATAATGAATATAATTCCAGAAAGACGAGGTACAGTGCAGTATTTGAGACGTCTGACAGCCAATCCAAATTCACCTGTATTCTTGTTATACAGTGATGGGCCACCTGACTTAAACTTCTTAAAAGGTATCCACAACTCCCAGGGCAGGTTGCTTTATAACTCTCTACACACAAGTAATGACCTTCAGTTGGTCTTGACTCTTGACAGTGAAGTAAACGATGCTTCAAGCGGGTTTTGTTCGCCGCTTTATGAATATGTGCACAGATTTGAAAGCCGTCAAGAGGAGCTCCCGAGCCTTGTTGTAATTCTCCAGTATGAGATGAACGCACCAAATACATATAGCTTAGTTAGATAAATAGGGTAATTAAAAAAAGCAGAAACGCGAACAATTTTCACCTTGTGTTATGTATGTGATATATCTCTTAATATGTCATTGCTGACTAGTTGTTGAAGCGCAGTAATATATTATATAAAACAATCTTTCTGGGAGAATTATGAGGTTTGGATATATATCTGGCAGGATACGCCGCTCGGAAATGATTATTTCTTCAGGCGATTGTGTCTAAAAGAAGAATAGATAGAATTAGGGAAAAATCGAATATGGCAAAAATGCAGCTACTGTGAATGGCACAAGTCATGCACGACGACACACCACGACTAGTCTAGTCTCAGTCATGGATGGGACAGACATGCACACAAAACTCCAGAGAATATGTGAGAAATCCATTCTGACCTTTCAGTTACCCCGGGAACAAGAGACTCCCCTCAAATATTGACAGTGAGATAGAGAGCCAAGATATACACCTGCATGTACAAGTAGACAGTCCATGCCTGTGTCTGCCAGCCTGAGTCTCTCAATTATTTACAGATTATGTGGGTCGCTGCTAACATGATGTTGTCAGGTGTCAGCAGAGTGAGCACCTCTTTCATTCAGCCTGTGATGGTCAGCGGGGAGGCGATAAGTGTGATAGTAGGGCTCAAGTGAAGGTGCAAAAATTCTTTTATATTTTCCCTTAATCTTACTGAACTTCTGCGTATGAACAGGGGTCCCTACCACGGCGCCAGAAGAGCAACAAAAGCAATCCTAGGTTTTGTTTTATTTCACACAAAGTCCGATCGTTCGTCTTACTTTTAAGCAACGTGAACCTCTATCGGAGATTGCCCGTGCTAACTGTGTGGTCGTAATAGCATTTTACCGACTCGAACTAGGAAACACGAGGCTACATACAGTATACAGTGTATATCTCAACAGTCCATATACACACGGACTTCCAAATACAAACAATACCTCACTAGTCGGGAATCGAACCCTGGACCTCTATGCCGTGGTAGCGACCCTTGTTCACACGCACACTGAAATTCCACTGTAGGAGAAGATAAAATACACAATAAGAGGATCACTGTATTTTTCAATGGTGGGTTACAGACGGTCGTAATATACAATTCTCTCGGGTTTTTTTTTTTTGGGGGGGGGGGGGGGTGTTTTATCTTCTCCTACAAATGGATATCAGTGTTATGTGTCTCCATACCTGTGTTGTGTTATAAATATGTTCATCAGTACTTTCAATTTGTGTGTAATTTAATTCACGTACGAAACTGAAACAACAAATTTCTTCTTTTACATAGGAATTTCTTTTGCGACTCTATACAATACGTGTTACATTATACCACTGAAGCTACATATTTTTATCTCTTTCTTTTTGATAATTTTTTGGGGCAATCTCAGGAATACAAATCTTTTGGGTAATGTAGTGATCAGCTTCTATAACATCTCTATTTGTTTTGCGAATTGTTTAAAGTAAAGTTCGTCTCACTTCTCTTTTGTTAGAATTGGACTGTGTGTGTGTGTGTGTGTGTGTGTGTGTGTGTGTGTGTGTGTGTGTGTGTGTGTGTGTCATCTTTTCCATTCACTAAGAAAATTTTGGTTGTTGTTGAGATACTGGCTCACCCAGGGCGGTCTTCGTACAATGGGACACGTGAAATCATAAATCTCAGTTATACAAAAGATATCGCTTACGTCAACCTACACACAGCGAAATTCCAAGCTAATTTAAGCTTCCTTTGAAAAGTTGGAAAATTATTCATAACTCTTTTCAGCTTTAGAAACAATTCAAAGAAAAAAAGACAGAACGAGAGAAAGAGAGTGAGAGCTAGAGAGAGAGAGAGAGAGAGAGAGAGAGAGAGAGAGAGAGAGAGAGTCCAATACAACATTAAAGACCTCAGAGTGGTCTGCAGCTACAATAACAAGAGGATGAATATTTAAGTGACCCATGATACCAGGTAGTTTCTCTCTCTCTCTCTCTCTCTCTCTCTCTCTCTCTCTCTCTCTCTCTCTGTTTCAATATTTAATTTCTTCATGTATTTAAGAGAATGATAACAAAGACAGTAACAATGAAAGTAGTAAGGCTGAAGCCATTAATATTTGTAGTATTAATGATACAAAGAATAATAATAACCATAATAATAACAATAATGATATTTTGATTATAAACCTTTACGTCTATACAATATATCTAGAATGAGGTACAACTTTGAGCCAGGCCTTAGCGTACATCAATAGTCTTTCCAACTCTTCATCGTGAGTCGAGAACGTGAAACATGTTTTGGGTGTTTCTCCTGCCCGTCTCACACCCTCAGAAGTTCACAGTTTGCCCGTCTCTCACGTTACCTTAGATTTTACACCATGTTGGCTCTGATAGAAATTCCGGCTAGGGTCCTTTCTGTGCTCAAGCTAATCCTCACTACAGTTACTACAGTTTTCATCATAGCCATCGTCCTCGTCACTCCCCTACACTGCCATTGCCATTTCCACGCTACCATCTCCAACCTCTTTTCTCCTGTCATAAAACACCACTGCTGCCCTCTCCAACTACCAACCATTATCAGATTATCTCTCTGACAAGTATTTTCTCATACCACAAAATATCGCCAGTGTCAACCAAACCATCAACCAAAACAATCATCACCTTCGACTTATATTATATCCACCACCATCACAGTTCACTATCATCCTTACAACCACCATCATCCCTACCATCACCATCACCACTAATTATCACTACTGTCTCCCACACCATCCACCAGAATCCCCTTTCCCCATTCCTTCCCCTACATCAATCATCGGAACCTCTATCGATCAATACACAAATACCACCACCACCACCATCACCACCACTACCACCATCACCACCAACTACCACTATCACTAGCCACCATCCTCACCACAATCACCATCACTACCACCATCACCACCACTACCACTATCACCACCTCCACTCTCCCATCAAACCACTAAATTCCACTGTCAATTAGGCTGAGCCGAAAT
Organism: Homarus gammarus; assembly: GCA_958450375.1. Taxonomy (NCBI): domain Eukaryota; kingdom Metazoa; phylum Arthropoda; class Malacostraca; order Decapoda; family Nephropidae; genus Homarus; species Homarus gammarus. The sequence goes on along the minus strand of CAUDMG010002762.1, from coordinate 10,298 downwards.
CCGGGTCTCATCATTGCTGTGAATAATGGTCCCACATCAATCACACGTTGCAGTTATCTTCGACCTGCTTTGGGCCAAGTACTATAATTTGTCAAATGAATCACTCTCTACTTTATATACCTCGGGTTTTTCTCCTTTGTTATAATACTGAAGCTTCTTGAGGAATACTAAGTGCCCTTGAAGATACCTTTTGCTATGTCATAGGTAAACAAATATAATAAAAAATATTAATTAGCAATGAATGAATAAGTAACAAATCTATACATAGTCAACAATAAATGAATGAATGAATGAGTGAATGAATAAATAAACATATAACATGAAAAGATATATGGACAGTGATTTTCATTCCCTTGAAATATTGTCAGCTATTTATTACGTAAATTTATCATACATTATCCTGCCATATTTACACACACACAATGTTTTACCCTCTTGATATATTGCTAAATATTATGCACGAGATAAATCTGCTAGACGGAGCGCACTTCGCCAGACAAAACATAATTCACGGGCAAGAAAGTGGCAGGTTGGAGCTGCAAGATCTGCACCTCATATTATACTTGGTGCTGTGTTACACGGTCAGGGGTGCAGCCAAGACCCAAGTAAATTACCCTCGGTGTGGGAGGTAATATTGGCCTGGAACCCGGACAAGTGAGGCTCCTGCTCTGATCTCCGCTAATTAATAATATATATTCGTATGTGTATTTCGAGATTTGCTTACTCACTCATTCACACTTTGTGGCCACTGTCATCTCAGACTATCGCTAATTTCTTTTACGTCACAACATGATGTGATAAGTTGATATAACTGTTCTGTGTTAATTATAATGTCTGTCACTTCGTTCACAATGGAGTAATGTCATGGAATTTTTAGTCTTTTTTGTCCATATGGTATATTGTCAACTGCTTCACTCAACCGTACATGCAACTCAGAGTTACGGAGATTTTGAAATTGAGACAAATTTTTGGGAAATCTTGAGTGTGTAAAAACATTCGATGTGTAAAATAATATTCAATGTAGAAAATTGGCTTCCGTTTGTCTTAGGATGTGTCTCATGCTGCGGCTTGTCGTTTGTTGGTGCTGTTTATGCGTGTAGTTCTCTCCACCCCAGTTTTCACCATGTAAAGTGATTCATTCATTACATCTGACAAGAGCACTGTGAGGGCGGCAGGGAGAAAACATGATCAAGTTCCTTAACTAGTGTTCCCAAATGGCTTCAGAGTTAAGCAACCATCATCATATTTTACGGCAAGTGTTGTATTAACTGCATTTCTAATAAAGATTTATGTGTGTTGTAAGTATTTATCATGCTATAATAGTGCATAATTATTAAGTAAAGATATTAATAGTTTGCTTTTTTCTTGCACTGTAACGACTGTATTTGGAAATTTATATAGTTGTATTTATCGTATTAATTTCTCAATTTTCAACACCCGTAATACTGAAAAATGCCCCCCCCCCCAAAAAAAAAAAAAATAAATATAATATATATATATATATATATATATATATATATATATATATATATATATATATATATATATTCTGTGCAAAAAATTCCTAAATACACTATATGCGAAATGAAAATAAATCACTACCACATAATCCCTATTGCCTTATGTAGTAATTCTCAAGCACAACAGAATACTTAATTTTACTGGTATCAATAGCTTCTTCCTCCCCTGTAGGATATACAGGTATACACAAGCATTCTATAAATATTTAGTGGTGACCTCCACCTAGCAGATGATATTAAAAAAGTTTATCCAAAAATCTGGTGAAATCAAGCCTTCTCGAAACTTTTCCAGAGAAAGACGAAATATTCTAAATCAGGAGTAATAAGTATGCAAAAATATGAAGGCACAGAAATTCAGAGTTTATTATTAGAAACTGAAACAAAAAAATATATTGCATTCATCTTTAAGCTAATTTATCCCCTTGAGTACAATGACTTAATCCTTTGGTGAACAATGTCTTAACCCCTGGAATACAAATACCTTGAGTAAGATGATTTTATTCAAAAGGGGTTAAGTTCTCGTACCCAAGTGGTTAAGTCATCGTATTCAGGGTTAAGTCATCGTACTCAGGGTTAAATTACCGTATTCAAGTGGTTAAGTCATCGTACTCAAGTAGTTAAGTCACTGTCCTCATGTGGTTAAGTCATTATACTCATGTGGTTAAATCATCGTAGTCAAAGTGGTCAAGTCATTGGACTCAAGTAGTTAAGTCATCCTACTCAAGTGGTTGTCATCGTACTCAATAGGTCAAGTCATTGTACTCAAGTGGTTGTCATCGTACTCAATAGGTTAAGTCATTGTATTCAGGGTTAAGTCATCGTACTCAACGGTTAACCCACCATATCTCCCTTACCCTTTGTCTTTATCTCCCCATAACATCTCTACCCCCCTTTATGCTCCCTCACCCCCCTTCCTTCTCTGACTCAACCCCGACACCAAAAGCTCATCTTACAACCATAAAATTTGTGCTTATCTTCTTTATCAGCCCCTCTGCCCCGAGCATAGCCTCTTGTCCTCTATACCCTTCAGCCTCTAACCTCGATTACCTCCTCCTCCTCCTCCTCTTCCTCTTCCTCTCTCTCTTCCTCTTCCTCTTCCCAATGTGGTTTATCCTCCAACCATTGTCTTCTCCTTCATTTGTTTTCCTGCACAACACAGCCTCTCATGCTTCCACCATTAGCATCCATGTCTTCGTCATTGATATATTTTTCTCTCATTTCTGTCTCTCCCCTCTACTTGCATGTCTTCTTTCTTCTCTCTACCTTCTTGCCTCCCTCCCTCACCCTTCCCTAGAACCCACACTGCCAGAGGGGTAATGGGTACGAAACTCCCCTCAGGCCACTACACCTTAATTGTTTTCTATAATTATATGAACCCGGGATGGGGGTTACTTGAGGCGGTGTTTAGAAGCTTCTGTCGTCTTCAGGTGTACTCCAACTACCTGTCATTTCAGTTCACTTAATTAGCCTATGAACCAAACAGCATAGGTACAGGTTCTAAGCGCAGGTGTAGGGATCTAGAGATTTTTCATCGTATCAAATTTTGTTTTAATGTCTCTTCTTTTCGTTGACAAAAAAAATGGAAATAATTATTGTTTATCACTTTTCTTTTCTTTTGTCTTAGATATATCCTTGTCAGTTGGCTAAGTCCCTCAGAACAATCAGCTTCTCTTACCACTGAGTGTCTTGGCTTCGACCTTTGTGACTTTAATAAGAATTTTGCGTTTAAAAATAAAAGTTTTGACTACCCTCCTTTGGCTTGTAGTTGACCACTCTTGTAGAATAAAAGGACCCAAGATACTTACCCTTGTGTTCGCCTCTCTTGCACACTTGTGGTTCTTGTTAGGTTCTGAATAATAAGTTCTATATACAGGAGAGAACACAAACACCTGTATAGTTTTGTAGGTTCGGTTTACTGGATAAGAGTATGTACACAGAGGAGAGCAGCGGTCTCCCTGGCTAGGCTCCTTGTCAACTGCTATAGGCGACGTATGGCAAGTGATACATTAGCAGCTTCCATACGTCGCCAGGCACATTAATTAAGCGTGTGGGATATGGTAATAACATTGCCACACGCTGCTAGCTAGGCTGAATAAATAATACATAAATGGAGCACATACATAATATACATACATGATATATAATCCAGCATACATAATATACATACACCTCCCTCCCCCCTATACGCTCATAGCAAAGTCTTGAGCGGACCTTTTCTTTTGGATCCGTTCTGAGCGTCGAGGGACTTCATCACTGGGAAGGGTATGGGACTCAACACTGGTGGCGGGGCCAGCAGAAGGCATTGTTACGGGTCGGAGAAAACGGCGGTTCCTCCACCACACACGACCACTGGGTAACCGCACCTGGTAGTCCCGTGACCTGCCGAGACCCATGACTACGCCTACTTTGTCCCAACGTAGGGAGGTCGGGTCCTGAACACGGACTTGGGTGCCGACACTCAACCTGGGGAGAGAACGGGCGTGGTCATTGTAGCGGGCGACGACGTCCTGAACACGTTCGGCGGCTCGGCGATCACAATCCTCTGTCTTGGCCTGCCACTCCTTGGAGAAGGATTGAGGGTGAGCAGGGACACAAGAACGAAGGGGGCGTCCATACAAAACCTGGGCAGGGGAGCGTCCGGTGTAGTTAGGTGTGTTGCGGAGTTCAAGAAGACCCCTGTCGAAGGCCTCGCAGTCAATGTTCCCAGAAGGGGCCACCTTAAGGATGAGGTGCTTCAGGGATTTGACAGCAGCCTCAGCGTGGCCGTTGGACTGCGGGTAATGGGGCGATGACAACACATGCCGGACTCCCCATCGGTCAAGGAACACAGCAAAGTCCCGGCTTGTGAACTGAGGCCCTCCGTCGGTTCGCAGGCGTACAGGAACGCCCACGTCACGGAAGTAGTGGCGGAACTTGCTGATGGTGGCGGCAGACGTCGTGTCATTACCGCACTTGATGACAACCGGCCAACCAGAGAGACGGTCGACGATAACGAGGAAGGACTTTCCTGACACACAGAAAAAGTCGGCCGACACAGACTCAAAGGGGCGGGTGGGGTTGTCGTCACTCATAAAGGGTTCCTGCTGCTGGCTGGGTTGTAATACTTGGCAGGGCTCACACGCACGGACAACATTGGAGATGTCGGAGTTGATGCCGGGCCAGAACACAGTCTGTCGTGCACGTCGTTTGGTGGCCTCAGCTCCACGGTGACTGTCGTGAAGGCGGGCCAAGGCGTGGGGACGTGATGCAGCAGGGACAACTACACGTGCTCCGTACAGAACAAGGTCTCCGTCGCAGTAGAGTTCATCGCGGAGTTTCCAATACGGGAGCAGGGTGTTGTGAAGATCGTAGCGGTTGCTAGGAAATCCATTCCTCACACACTCGACGAGTCGGACGTAGGAAGGGTCATCTCGGGCCGCTGTTCGAAGGTCCTCCATTGCCTTGTCGTCATCTGGTGACAGGTCCGAACGAAGGGATTGGACGGCATGGAGAGTGACCACAGTCCTGACGGAAAGAGCGAGGTCGGCGTCGAGTACATGGTCTTCTGGAGTAGGGCGGCTGACAGGAGAGCGGGATAAGGCATCAGGGATGCAGAGCTCCTTACCAGCACGCCACACTGCAGTGAAGATGTACGCCGAGAGTTTCTCTTTCAGACGCTGGAGGCGAGGGTTCTCAACGGCGTCTAGCGTGTAGTGGTTGAGGATCGGGACAAGCGGGCGATGGTCGGTCACTAGGTGAAAGTATTGCAGGCCTATGAGGTAAAACCTGCACTTGGACATCGCCCAAACCGCAGCCAACAGCTCCAACTCAATAGTGGCGTAGCGCGTCTCAGTGTCAGAGAGGAAACGCGAGCCACACTGGACGAGCCGGAACTGCCCTCCACCATGATCCTGCAGTAGGGCGTATCCCACGCCATACAAGCGTGAGGCATCTGTCTGCAGAACTGTCGGCAAGGCTGGGTCAAACGTGGCGAGGACAGGTGGACGAGACAGGGCCTGTTTCACTTGCTGGAAGGCCTTGTCGTGGTCGGGGGTCCACAGGAATGTCCTCTTGGGGCTCATCAGGGGGCGAAGTGGTTGAGCAGCTGCGGAGATGTCCGACGAAAACTCTGCTAACTGGTTGACGAGACCGATGAAGGACCTCAAGTCGGTCAGGTTAGCAGGGGTGGGAAAATCCGTAATGGCGCGGACCTTTTCCGGGTCAGCTGCGATACCATTCCCTGAGAGGGTGTACCCACAAAAGTCAACTGAAGAGCTGGCCAGAACAAACTTGTCGGCATTTAGGGTAATGCCGTGCTTCCGGCACCTGTTGAGTACCTCGTAGATACGGCAGAGGTGATCCATATAATCCTCGTCGTACACGAGTATGTCGTCGACCACTTTCACGCAGTTTGCCAGACCTTGTAGAGCCATATCACCTCGAAGACAGAAAGCGTCTCCTGTAGCGGCGAATCCCATGGGGCCACGGCAATAACTGTAACGTCCATGCGGGGTGATGAAAGTTGTGAGTGGTCGGTCTTCTTCGGCAAGCTCTATCTGCCAGTATCCACACAGGGCGTCCATCGTCGTGAAGAAGCGCGCCTTCGGGTTCACGCTGCGTATGGCTGCAAAGGGCGTGGGAGAAGGGTGCGCAGGACGAGACACCTGGTTGTTGAGCTTGGAAAGGTCAGTGGTGATCCGAACACCACCTTTAGGTTTTGCGACGACAACCATCGGGTGACACCATGGAGACGGGTCATCGCCGGTTGGTACTATAATTTCTTGGGCGACCATGGAGTCCAGCTCGTTTTTGACCGCCTCGCGGAAGGCCAGGGGAACCAGTCGAGGGGTGTAAATAGCGAATGGCTTCGCGTCGTCCCTCAGGTGGATCCTCATGGGGGGCCTGCCATCTTCTTGAGAGGCTTGGATTCCAGAGCGGACTTGGTCACCAGAACGTCGCTGAATTCCTTCAGGAAGTACTTCCGAGCATCCGAAGGAGAGGTGTCACTGGCAAGAGGCAGGGGTAGGGCGGCAGCAGGGTCGTTGCTGCTCCCTTTTTGCACCCTGTTGGCGTGTTTTACCTCAAGAATAGGTTTGGGGAAGTCCTGGGAGATGATGGCCAACTCCTGACAATGTCTGTAGGACAGCAAAGGAGTCTGGACACCGTTATGCACATCAATCCAGGCTTGACACGACCTGTTGCCAAAGGTGACTTGTGCTTGGAGTGAACCCAGGGCCGGGGTCATCTGTGAACCATCTGCCATAAAGCGGAGATCCTTGGGGGGCGGTCCTAGATCACTTGGAGAGAGCCCCAAGCATTGCAAATGCTGGGGACCGATGACTGTAGCATCAGCGCCGGTGTCGGGCAACATCTGAAGACGGGATGACACACCGCGGTAGGTCACAATGACACTGATGTACTGGGGGACTTTGGTCCTGGGACGCTGGGGGGAGCACACATTCCTAATGTGGCTCGAGCGTTGTCAAGAGTCGTCGTACCTCTGATTGGAAGACTGTGGGCGGCCCTCTCTGGTGGAAGGGGGCTGAAGCTTCCGCCGACGCGGTCCCTTGGGTATGTTGGAAGGGCAACACTTGTCATAGTGGCCCAGACGACCACACACATTGCACTGGACGCGTTTGGCTGGGCACCGTACTGTGAGTGACCAGTGGCCCTTACGGTCACAACTGTTGCAGGTAGACTGAGCAGCTGGACACACCTGTGTTCCGTGCTGCTTACCACAGTTGTTGCAAAATAAACCGGGCGTGGACGTGGTGGGCGAAGGCGTAGGAACAGACTTCTTGTCCTTCTTGTACCGGGACACAGCGCGTACAGCTGTAGGGGGAGCACGGATGGCAGAGGTGGCACACCTGGCAGCCTCATAGGAGCGACATATCGTCAACACATCCTTAAGAGAAGAGGAAGAGTCGAGGGAGGTGAGGCGTTGGACAAGTTCCTCGTCCTTAACACCCATCAGGATCACCTGCCTCAACTGGGTCTCCTCGCACTGCTGGTGGTGGCCTGGACATATATCTACCTCTTCCGAGGCTCTCTTAAGACGCACGTAAAAGGCATCAAAAGACTCACCCTCCATCTGTCTGCAGCTAAACAATTCCCTCCTGCGCAGAGCTTCATTCTGCTGTCCTTTGATGTGCCGTTGTAGAACGTCCAGTACCTCCTCTACAGACAGCGAAGAGGTTGGGGGTACCTGCAACGTATGTTCCAAGACACGCTGAATTTCCAAGGACAGGCACATACGCAGCTGGATGAGTTGTTTAGGCTGTGACAAACTCTGGAGATCCACCATTGTAGAGTAATCAGTCCACCGTCGCCGCCATTCACGAAAAGTCTGGAAATTCACATCAGGCTTCAAGATGGGCGGTGTTTGAGCTGCTGCTTTAGGTGGGGCTGGGGGGTGTGAAGGAAGCATGGATGAGGTATCTGAACCAGTCAGTACCGAGGCAGTGTTAGAGCCAGGGGCTTGGTTAACAGTGAGGCGAGATATCAAGGCTTCAAACCGTTCACTGTCTTCCAATCTCCGTTGGTTGTCTCGTTCTGCCTCTGCTTGCCTTCTGTGCTCATCCGCCAAACGTCTGTGGGCTTCATCCTCGCGTTTCTCATCTCTCATAAACTTCAGTAAAGCAATTATCTCTGGAGACAACGCTGAATATTGAGGTGAGGGACTGCGCGATGTGGGGGCTGGAGCGTCGTGGCCGGCCTGGTCATCCATCTCTGCGGGGCTATCACCCGCCTGGCTCATCCAGACGCTGGGTCCACGGCTACGTAAGGCGTGAGACATAACTACTTCCTCTGTGTACTATGTCTTAAATCAGTGTTGACCGGTCAGCCCGTCGTATCAACAAGATTTCAGACAAAAAATTAATTAAATACACAGATAAGTAGGTTATATATATAAAATATATATAAGGAAGCCGCGCGGTCAGCGAGTGTTAGTACGTGTGTGTGTGGTGTCCCGGGCGGGTAGAGAGTCTCGCCCCAGCTGTGGGGGGGGGTGGAGGCGGCGCTGTGAGGGGGTGGAGGGAGAGGCGCGGCGACTCCCAGTCAGCCCAGTACCGTCAGGACGCGGTCAGAGACGGGTGCACTGAACTCTACTCCTTACAAATGCCCAGAACGTGCCGTATACCTTGGGAATCCTTTAGAACAAGGTCACACATGAATGGCACGAAACACACAATGCACTAAACACTTCACAGAAAATCACTGTCACTGACACTGCTCAAAGTTGCTGAAATTCTTCGAGGAGAGCTGACGCGCGGGAGTTGACCAAGGCGGGAGGAGTCCGTACGCCGGCTTTCCACAGACTTTGCACTTTCACTCGTAATTATCCAGTAAGATCGGATCACTGCGCCATGTTAGGTTTGTATGTATATTATGTATGCTGGATTATATATCATGTATGTATATTATGTATGTGCTCCATTTATGTATTATTTATTCAGCCTAGCTAGCAGCGTGTGGCAATGTTATTACCATATCCCACATGCTTAATTAATGTGCCTGGCGACGTATGGAAGCTGCTAATGTATCACTTGCCATACTTCGCCTATAGCAGTTGACAAGGAGCCTAGCCAAGGGAAAGTGCTGCTTCCCTCTGTGTACATACTCTTATCCAGTAAACCGAACCTACAAAACTATACAGGTGTTTGTGTTCTCTCCTGTATATAGAACTTTTTATTCAGAACCTAACATGGCGCAGTGATCCGATCTTACTGGATAATTACGAGTGATAGTGAAAAGTTTGTGGGGAAGCCGGCGTACGGACTCCTCTCTCGCTTGGGTCAACTCCCGTGCGTCACCTCTCCTCGAAGAATTTCAGCAACTTTGAGCAGTGTCAGTGACACTGATTTTCTGTGAAGTGTTTAGTGCATTGTGTGTTCGTGCCATTCATGTGTGACCTTGTTCTAAAGGATTCCCAAGGTATACGGCACGTTTTGGGCATTCGTAAGGAGTAGAGTTCAGTGCACCCGTCTCTGACCGCGTCCTGAGGGTAACTAGACTGACTGGGAGTCGCCGCGCCTCTCCCTCCACCCCCCTCACAGCGCCGCCTCCACCCCCCCTCACAGCTGGGGCGAGACGCTTTGCCCGCCCGGGACACACACTCACTCGCACACGTACATGTACTAACACTCGCTGACCGCGCGGCTTCCTTATATATATTTTATATATATAACCTACTTATCTGTGTATTTAATTAATATTTTGTCTGAAATCTTGTTGATACGACGGGCTGACCGGTCAACACTGATTTAAGACATAGTACACAGAGGAAGTAGTTATGTCTCACGCCTTACGTAGCCGTGGACCCAGAGCCTGGATGAGCCAGGCGGGTGATAGCCCCGCAGAGATGGATGACCAGGCCGGCCACGACGCTCCAGCCCCCACATCGCGCAGTCCCTCACCTCAATATTCAGCGTTGTCTCCAGAGATATATAGAACTTATTATTCAGAACCTAACAAGGTTCTGAATAATAAGTTCTATATACAGGAGAGAACACAAACACCTGTATAGTTTTGTAGGTTCGGTTTACTGGATAAGAGTATGTACACAAAGGAGAGCGGCGGTCTCCCTGGCTAGGCTCCTTGTCAACTGCTATAGGCGACGTATGGCAAGTGATACATTAGCAGCTTCCATACGTCGCCAGGCACATTAATTAAGCATGTGGGACATGGTAATAACATTGCCACACGCTGCTAGCTAGGCTGAATAAATAATACATAAATGGAGCACATACATAATATACATACATGATATATAATCCAGCATACATAATATACATACAG